>MU090339.1:0-32470 GCA_014858505.1 Corymbia citriodora subsp. variegata
TTCTCTGTTCCCTGGCAACATGAAAAGGCATAAATCCAACTTTCTATAGTGTGGAAAAAAGAAGAAGATCGCGTTCCACCAAATTATTGTGATTGATTCTACTTTCAAATTGTAAATGTAAGCTATTATCATCTTTCACTAGATAGAAATCATGATTTTACCTTCATTTCACGCAAATTAAATAAATTTAGTTTTCAACGATAGGCAACACACAAAAAAGAATGCATCCGGGCATCTAAACTTTAAGCTGATGTTCTCTTGATTGAGAAAATAGTAGTTGTGAATAAAGTTTACCTTTCTAGTCCGCACTACGTCCATCGCAATCTTAGGACACCATAGTCTACTACGCTTTTCAGGAACTTTGAGATCTTCTAGACGAACAATTTCTCTTCCAAGATCTCTAAGGAGATCATGCATCATCAGTCTATCATCAACAATCTTTATCAAAGACATATGGGTAAGAACAATGATATCGCTTCTTGGGAAAAAATCCAATGCTTTCCACATATAATGAGGATGGCTTCTTTCTTCACCAATAAAATAACAAGCAATATCGAGAAAAATTTCTCTCTGTGCATCCTCAAGCATTTCAAAACTAATCTTTAATTTGTCAAGGACATCTTGCTTGGGAACTAAATTTAATTTCTTTAATGTGTCTTTCCAAAATCGTTTGCTTTTGCAATAAAGAGAGGAACCAATAACCTCAAGAGCCAAAGGAAGTCCACCAGCTTTGCAAATAATATCACAAGAAATATCATCATAGTCATGTGGAGGTGAATCCATTTTAAAAGCATGCTTACTAAAAAGTCGCTGAGCATGGCAATGGTGCAATTCTCTCATTTGATATATTTTAAACCCTTCGAAACACAGTGGGAGACTATTTTCTTGGTTCTCCTCTTCAATCGGCAAAAAGCTTGTGTCTCTCGTTGTAATAATAATTCTGCTCCCTTCACCAAACCAATCACGCTTTTCTGCAAATTTTGTGAGTTGTTCCCATGTATTTAGGTCATCAAGAACAATGAGAACTTTCTTGTCGCGGAATCTCTTTTTAATTTGGTTAATCCCTGCATCAGAATCAAAAATCTCTTGTAGTTTGAAGTTAAGAATTTCTGACAATAATTGCCTCTGCAATTGAACAACTTTGCCACCCTTTGAAGCTTCTCGCACATCTGAAAGAAAGCTACATCCATGAAACCGACTAGAAATTTGGTTAAAGACGACCTTTGCAAGGGTTGTTTTACCGATGCCTCCCATACCATGGATTACTAGATAACGTACATCAGGAAAACCTTCATCTAATAGGTGCATGACATCTTCAACATGATCCTGAATTCCAACTAAATGATTGGGCAAATTTTTTTCTCTTTTATTCAACTTGATCAAAACTTCAGCAACGATTGATCTAATGAGTTCACCTTGGCTGTCAAATTTGATACAAAGAGTAGTAAAAAAAAAAATCACAGATAGAATATTAAACTCTCAAGTTCAGGAATATCATTATTAAGCACAGCCACCCATAGAGGAAAGGGGCCAAGCAGGGGCAACCGCCCCGCTCCCAAAAAGTTTTGTGTATATGCTCTGCAGATATATAGGAAAAGAATTCCGAGAAAATATTGATTTCTATTATGAAAAGAAATCTCATATATAGTTTCAAGCTCTAACTCTTTTTTTTCTAAAAAAAAAACCAATCAAAATTCATATCAATTTACTTAAAATGAATTGCAATTGTATATTATATTCAATGGTCAAAGCTGTAAATCGTTAATATAAGAATGAAATCTCCAATTATATAAAAGATACTCCCACATTCATAACTTGTAATAATCGAAACCTCCGGATTTCTCTCTCTAAACATATGCATAGGATTTGTTTATCCGTTTTCTATTGCACACATGTAGTGTGTGCTCTGTTTTCTAGTTTTGTGTGGATTAAAATAGAAATAGCTAGAAAAATTGTTCCCTATATTAAACTACATAAAATTGATTTAGAAGTTAAGGAAAGATATTTTTATGATAGCCAAAAGATGCAAATCTAATAATGAATTCAAACTGGATTTGTCATGTCAGTTTCAACTTTTGATGCAAGGTGAGAGTATTTTTATTTTATATATATATATATATATATATCAAGTACCTAATTCAAAAAGAAAGAAAGGAAAGCTAAAACCTTACCCTTTATCTTTGAGATCCCATCCTTTGATATGAGCGACCTCCCTCATAGCCTCCATCCATCGCTGCACTTCATCATAGCCAAACTTCTCCTTGTGCCTCTGCAGAGCGTCGTGGTACAACCTCGTATTGAGCTTGACATCGTCAGGGTCCACATCGAAGAAAATTGGTAGTATTATTGCTTTGCCGACTTTGTTTCTCAAGCAATCCATCATATATGCAAGCTCGCGAAGGCACCATGCACTCGACGCGTAATTTCTAGAGAAGATGGGCATACATATTGTGGAGCTCTTGATTGTGTGCTCCAGTTTGCCTCCAATTACTTCGCCTTTTCTAATCTCCTCATTGTCTCTGAAAACGCGAATCCCAGCCCCATTCATAGAGTGATAAAGGCAATCAGCAAAATTCATACGAGTGTCAGGCCCTCTGAAATTTAAAAACACCTCGAATTCAGCCCCCAGAGATGACTCGATGTTGCCTCTTACAGCTGGCGATGCAGTAGTTCCCAACAATGACTCCCTGCTCTCCATCCTCAGGAGCTGAAGTATACTGATCGAGAAGAGAGATATAAGAGTGGTATCTAGTAGATGTGGTTTTGGAAAATTTATGGACGAGCGGGAAAGCGGTGGGAAGTCTCCTTAGTGATTCGGCGTTGGAGGATTTATGGACGAGCGGTGGGAACTCTCCTTAATGATTCGGCGTTGGAGGATTTATGGACGAGAGGGAAAGCGGTGGGAACTCTCCTTAATGATTCCGCGTTGGAGGATTTATGGACGAGCGGGAGAGCGGTGGGAGGTCTCCTCAGTGATTCGGCTGTTCCGTGGGAAAAGAAGAGGGAACTTGGAAATGGTAGGGACATCCCCGTCCTTTTCTCAATCCTGACAGCAGAGTTGTATTAACATCTTCCATTCACAGCCCATGAGCAATAGATTCTCAAGAAACATGTACTGTGGCCAAACTCATACCAAAATGTCCTCTCATAATGGCATGACCAGAATTAAGAGATATTAAGTGCGCCTTTTGAGCATCTCTCGTATTGGCATCGATCAAGCGTTTGAAGTGTCAATCAGACATTATGAATTACGTATTGCTGCTCTAACAAAATATACCATGCGTCGTAATGCTGAAACGCACTAGAGACAAAACAAAAAATCCAACTTCCAAACAAGTACCCAAGGGAAAGTTGGTAATGGGAGTGCCGTCCCTTTAACTAAGAGGAAAATTCTCTTGAAACAAACAATAGGCAAGTGGTCAAAAGCAATGTGATCACGCTTTTTTTCCCTTTCGTTAATTGATTGACTTTCCACACTTACTTTTTTCCAACTTTCCACTTAGTGGAGACAAAAAGTGACACTGCGACATCTGACAATAACATAAAAAGCTTATTTATTTAAATTAATATTATTAATTAATCACTCTACCGTGCCATTTCACTGAATTCGATAGAAGAATGCGATCAAGCATGATCAAGATTCTGGAAATCAATCCTGTCGACTTGGGACCTAGAGTTGAACTAACCCTATTGGTCTAGTATGGTTCAAAGGTTAACGCGGGATCTAGTATGGTTCAAAGGTTAACGCGGGATCAACTATAACTCCTTCTTTTTTGTTGACTTTTGTGACTTCCTTAGAAAGATAAATATACTTTTTGAAATTAAATATCCATTTTTGATCAAAAGAATAAAAAAAAATTATATATCAATCGATAATGCAATATTGAGCAATCAAATGGTGCATATCAATACAAATCAAATCAAATCAAATCTAAGATAAGAAAACAATAAAAATTTTCACTTGTCAAAAGTAACAAATCATAGAAGACAAATACATCAAACAAGATAAACAATAAAAATTTCAAAATATGTAACATAAAACATGAATTATAAAACTTCATATTTTGTCCATTCCTAAGAAGATTGCTTCAAATTTTGAACACTTAAAAACAAAACAAATGATAAACATTATTAACACTGAACAATAGTTTTAAATTGAAATTACTATTAGTGCAATTGATTGAACATTTTACCACTTATATTTATTCAACTTCAATATGTAAACTCTATTTATCAATGGCAATCTCCTTGGTAAGACAATTTATATTTTAAAAAAAATTCGTTCATTAGATATACAAAGGAATCAACAAGCAAAAAAGAAAGGGATGTGTTCACTAGAAGTTCTTAAATTTGTCATAAAACTGCAACTAAGTCCTAAAACTTACAAAAAGTGCAATTAAGTCCTAAAACTTGTCAAATTAGTGCAATCGATTCCTAAAGTTAACACTATCAATTTTACTAACGGAAAATGCCAACGTGGCCTTTTTAAATTAATTTTTATTTTCCACTTGGCATTTTTATTATTTTCAATCAATTATTATTTAAATTAGATTTAAAAACTAAAAAATAAAAGCACTTTTTTTGTTTAAAAAACAAAACTATATAAGAAAAAAAAGGTAGGCTCCTCAATGAGCACTTCTACCGTTGTAGCCCATCACCGAAGGGGGCCGGCAATTAGGAAAGGGTGGTTGGCCCTTGCTTGCCCCAAGGGAGGGTTGGCGACCACCGCTAGGCTCAAGCAAGGGTGCCTAGATCTGGGCAATGCTAACCTTCCCCTAAGGCTAGTGAACTCGTTAGTGCTCACCTAGGGCCGACGAGGCTCGTTAGATCTGGGTAAGGGGTGAGCCTCATCGACCCCAAGCAAGGCCCAATGAGGCCTTGCCTCGGCCTGGGGGGCCAACAACCCTCGCTTGGGGTTTGAGAGGCTTCGCCCAAGGCAGGCAGTGGTCGCCAACCCCTCGTGAGGGCCGATGTGCCCAAATCTAGATGCCCTCATCCAAGCCTAGCAAGGGTCACAGACCTCGCCTGGGGCCGACAAGGCCTCACCCAATGCTGGTGGCATCGACCCTCCTGACGATGGGTAGTAGCAACTAAAGAGCAACCAATGATCCTTACCATTCTTTTTTTTTTTTTTTTTTTTTTACTTTTTTAATAAAATTTTAGGTTCTTTTTTTAAAATCTAATTTAAATAAGAATTGAATAAAAAAATTGAAAATGCCATGTGGAAAATAAAAATTAATTTAAAAATGCCACATCAACATTTTTCGTTAATAAAATTAACGATATTAACATAAAAATTTGATTGCACTAATTTGACAGGTTTTAAGATTTGATTACACATTTTGTAAGTTTTAAGATTCAATTGCACTTTTACGATAAATTTTAGGATTTCTAGTAAACATATCTCAAAAGAAATATACATGACTTAGACTCATCTAATTCAAACTTTTCGGCATTCTCAGTGCACTGTTCAACATTAATAAATTCACCCAATCCAAACTATCCAGCCATTGTGGCCTAACCATCGCTATAGTTAGATCAACAATTCATAGTTGCCTAACCCTCAAATTCACTAAACTCAATAGAGAAAATCACATCAACCTTAAGTCTAACTTACTCAAAACATGAATCTCTCACTACACTTATAGTTATCTATCTAGAGTTTGGACAAAAAAATAAAAAGATAATCACAGGATTGGTTCGAGTTAGACCAATCATAAACCAATATGCACAATACAAGTTCCAATAATTCTAGAATCAAGATCGGCTCAATTTCTTTAAGAAACGGGTTAGGACTGACCAGGTCAGACCGACTCAGGATCGGTTATGCTCCCCCCAGGGAGAAGAGCATAAATGCCATTACATGAGTTTAACTGTCATTTGTTGTAATTAACTGTTTAGTTAACGGTACGTGCGGTGAACACGTGGACGCAAGTGGTGATCAGTGACCAGACCAAGACAGGGATGAGAAGGAAACAGTTGGACCCACCCCAACCTTTATTGTGATTTGTCAGAAAAGGTTGAGAGTAAATTTGGCCCATTTTCCATCTCGATCAAGGGGATAGTCTGGAAAAGAATGAGGTGGAAAGTAGGGAAAAGTATGTCACTTTACCAAAGGGAAAAGAAGTGTGATTACATTGCTTTTGATCACCGTTGACAATAAAGTAAGGTCATGCCTTTTTAATCGATATGATGCCGACTCGAATAATATAGAGGTTGGTGTCAAATACGATTTGGTCATCAATAAGTTATCAATACGGAAATGCTAGTCAATCACCACAATTATTGATGATTATATTATACAAATGTTGACATACGAGGGTGATTAGTTAACAATTATCACCATATGTTGGACATGAAATGAAGAAGACAGTGACGATGCCAATTTAAGATGAAGATAACCATTTGTAGATAACCATTGATAACTAAGTCCACTGGCATTCAAAGAGTCATAACCATTTGCAGATAAGGTCGATATGATATCATAGAGCCTCAAGTTTAGGGATTGCAATTGGTATTTTTTGTAACTGCATAAACAATATTAACTTATAAGCAGTTATGCTATGTAGACTATAAAAGTTAGGGTGTGTGTATTATAAAGAGGATCCACAATCATCAACATAAATTTACATATCTTACGAGTTTCAATTTATTAATATATTTCCATTTTCTATAGTTGCATTTATTTTCCTTTCTTGATCCTGGTTACGAGATTCAATTCGTGTCTATATCGTCAATAAGCTAATTCACAATAGAAAAATTAACGATTACTATTTTGCCAATTCCTATTGACACAGTCACTTCAATGAATCATGCTTTTGACCTCCTTCCTCAAGAGAATTTTCCTTTTTATTTAAGTTCAAGGACCTTATTTTCATTTGACGAAGGTCTGACGCGTATAATCATCTCTTCAAATTTAAAATAAAAAAGGATTTCATTATTACATTCAATTTAATGAAGTAAATTATGTTATATATATATATATATGTGTGTGTGTGTGTGTGTGTGTGTGTGTGTGTGTGTTAAATATCGAAAAAAATATCAAGGGATGAATACTAACTACTCTTTTTTCTAAGATAAAAATTTCCCATTAGACAAGGAGCATAGACCGAGAATTCAGTAATAGGCATGGGAGTCATATAGTAATGCTGAGAGGGGTAGCTAAAGAAATTCCTTTTTTTTTCCCTCTTTTCGAAATATTATCTTTCTCGCCGATGACAATCCATTTCCCTCTAAAGAAGATTGCATGGTATTAATTTGCATAAGATCATTTGCTAAGTTATCCAAATATATTCCCTAATTAAATGGTGTGTTAATCTATTATGCAATTGATAACTTAATATTTTTAGGAAAAAGTAAACCAGAAATCCTAAAACTTATTATGAAAGTGCAATTGACTTTTAAAACTTTTCAAAAGTGCAATAAAGTCCTAAACATGTAGAATTGGTGCAATTAAGTCACTCTGTTATCCAACTTTTTTTTGGTAGGTAACTTCGTCCAACTTAGCTAACAAAAAATGTTGATATGACTTTTTTTTTCATTATTTTCTCCTTTTCACGTGGCATTGACATGATTAAAATAAAAAAATAGGCTAAAATAATGTTGTTTTGGTCTAAATTTAATTTTTTAATTTAAATATTCTTTGAAGTAGTTCCCAAAAGCAGCCATCCAAAATGCAATTTGTGATTGCTTTTTGCAAATGTGATTTTGGTATCAATTTTTCAGACAATCCAATCCTAGGATTGAGATATTCACTGCCTCAGCTACGGTTAGTAATGACGACAGACTATGAGTAACTTCCGACCGAATATCTCGAATGAACAAAAACTAATCAAGATGATGAGAGAGCCACTAGATTCGTTTTTCCCCTAATTCTTGTTGTCGCAAATCTTCAATGGATTATTCGTATTCACTAAAGAAGGCAAACGAAGCATGCATAAATCATCCTGGAGATGAAAAAGATCATTACCCAAAAGTGATAGCCCAACCATGGCATCAACCAGAACTTAATCCACCCCAAAATGCCAGCATTGTAAATCATCAATGGCCACCCTATCCCCATAAATGCAAAAACGCAAGCTAAACAGATCTTCACCCTTATGGCTTTATTTGGACTGAACTTGTTTCAAGTCGAAGTGTGACATTATCCTAGGAAGGCATTTAGACAGATTAAGAATAATGAATTTACACGAAGAGGCCACATAGAAAAACTGTTATAGTAAACCACCATCAATTCGACATTTCGAATTTGAAGGCATGGAGAGCAAGAAACAAGCATTTAAGACTTTATTTGTTTTGCAAAAAATGATTGATTTGAAAAGTATTTTCTTAAAAATGATCACGTGTTTTGCTTATAAAAATAAATGAAATTAAATATTTTCATTGTTTATGAAACTATTTAGAAATAAATTGCGTCGATAATGAATATATTTTTATTGATTAACTACTTTAAACAGCACAAACGATCGTTTTTAAAAAAATATTTTCTAAATCTGTTATTGATTGTAAAATAAATGAAACCTAAATGGAAATAATCCTATTTCTAGTTTCACACAAACCAATAAGCTATAGACATCCAAGGACGTATAGGGCATATCCATAAATTATTGCCTTGCGCAGAAGAGGAGAAGAGTCAAACTTCTCTTTCCAAACACGATGCCAAGCTATATGCTCAACACCCTATTAAATTGCGAATGAAAAGGCAAATAAACATTATGGTTGCGTAAAGGCAATTAAGAGGGGGTTAACTGGACAACTACAACGTAAGCATGCTAACCAAGGAGAATTTTCTCGCAAAAAAAGAGAGAGAGTAATAAATAAAACAAGATAATGTGTTTAAAACATAACGTTAAAGACAAGAAAGAAAGCAAGGAAATAACCATACAGCATATGTGTAAAGTGCGAACAAGTGTCATGATGCGTGCATTGAATTAGAAAATTCGAAAAGAGTAACTTTTCTTTCATCTGAACCCCCAAAGTTTAGTTGGGAAAATTCAAACGTCAAGTGCATGAATGTTTTCAAGAGCAAAATGATCCTAATCGGCCTGTCCAACTTTACTAATCCCTTGAAATTTATGGCTGTGAACGTTTGTGTTTAGGGTTTTGGAACATGTACCTTTCTTCATATTTGTTTCAAGAGATGGTGAAATTACTGAACACTACTTTCCCACCTAGTTGTAGTTCTATCAAAGGAAGACCCTCACTACTTTATGTTATATCTCTCCCACTTCCTCCTACGAATCCCCAATGAAATTCCTGTCCAATGTAACAAAATCATTATCAAGTCCTATTTCGTGTGATTTGGATGCTTTACGCGTCTTGACCGAGCCAAACTGTCCAAGTCTCGATTTTGGTCCGAGTCCTGAGTCAAAGTAAACTCTTCCAACCAAGCGAAAGCCAAAGCAGGTCAAGTCGATTCCTTTCGCTATCATGAAGTCGTGGGCCACGTGCCCCTGATCGTTACCGATTCGAGACCTTTCAAAACCCCTCGACAGTGCACCAAAATATCGGCTACATTTGTGATTCACGGCTTATCTTTACATAAGTATATCTAATGATCGAAATGTGTCCCGTGGGCCCAACAATTCAGATTTTTTCACAAATATCTCCCTCTCCAATAAGCTGTAGAACTCCACGGTGGATTGAGCATATTTATAAAGGGTTTTACTAGTATAATAGTATTTTGAATATTATGAAAATAACAATTTATTATGAGTCATGTATATTTATAAGAGTGAACATCATAATAATTTATCCTTATTTATTGTTTGATTTATTTTGGTCCAAAATATATTATTATTTTCATAATACATTAAAAACTACCATCTAATCGGTTGTCATCCACAAATTATTGCCTTGCGCAGACGAGAAGAGTCAAACTCCTCTTCCAAACACGATGCCACGCTATACCTTCGGACGCCCTATTAAATTGCGAATAAAGGGGGCAATAAAAATTATGATGGTTGCGTAAAGGCAGTCAAGAGGGGATTAACAGGACGACTACAACGTGAGCATGCTAACCAAGGAGAATTTTCTCTAAAAAATAAGGAGTAATAAATAAAACAAGGATAATGTATTTAAAACATAACGTTAAAGACATGAAGAAAATAACCATACAGCATATGTGTAAAGTGCAAACAAGTATCGCTGAATTAGAAAATTCAAGTATTTGACTGGAAACTTCCCTATCGCGAATCCTTACCAAAAAAAAAAAAAAAAAACTTCCCCATCGTGAATCATATTGGGACATCACACGTAGTCCAACATGATTGACATGCATAGCTTGAGTCATAGCTTAAGTCAATCTATCTACTCTCGCAAAAGATGTATAATGCATGCATTGAATTAGAAAATTCAAAAGGAGTTACTTTTCCTTGATCTGACCCCACAAAATTTAGTTGGGAAAATTCAAACGTAAAGTAAGTGCATGCACGTTTTCAAGAGCAAAACGATCCTAGTCGTCCTGTCCAACTTTACTAATCTCTTGAAATTTATTGCCGTGAATGTTTGCATTTAGGGTCTTGGAACATGTACCTTTCTTTGTGTTAGTTTCGTGAGATGGTGGAATTGCTGAACACTACTTTCCCGCCTAGTTATAGTTCTATCAATAGAAGACCCGCACTACTTTATGTTATATCTCTCCCACATCCTCCTACGAATCACCAATGAAATTATTGTCCAATGTAACAAATCATTATCAAGTCCTATTTCGTGTGAAATGTATGCTTTACACGTCCTGACCAAGCCAAACTGTCCAAGTCTCGATTTCGGTCCGAGTCCTGAGTCAAAGTAAACTCTTCCAACCAAGCGAAAGTCAAAGCAGGTCAATTCGATTCCTTTCTCTATTATGAAGTCGTAGGCCAGGTGCCCCTGATCGTACCGATTCGAGACCTTTCAAAACCCCTCGAAAGTGCACCTTGGACACCATGATTGAATTTCTTTGGGACTCCTTGGAATTTTCTTTCACAAGTTGATTTTCTCTGATGGTAGCAAAATCGAAGCATTCAATTAGGAAACGTGTCAACGACATGCATACAACATATATTTCTTGATTTTCTCGATCATACTTTGTATGACTAATATGAACTAGGGACATATATTAGCAACTCAACACTCCATTCAAAAGTTGATGATCTTATATGTTGATGACAAAATCAAAAGAATCTTATGTGATAATAGCTGAAAATCGAATGGTTGATGTGATTATTTGAGCTCATAATCGAGTTAGTGAATTAGAAATTAGTATTAAAGTCAACAATTGAGGAAGTGAATGAACCCCACCATATGCAAAAGTTCCTAGTATTTACACATATTTCTCCACCTAATCAGAACTTTGTTGTATTATCTGGATAATTTCCTAAACCCTCTTTGGCTAAGCCAAAAGATAGGGTTTGGTACATTCATTCAAATGGAGGAAGATTTTTTCTTTGGTCAAAAATCGAGTGTTTAAATTGCGGCTAATTTCGTGCACCTTAGGCAGCTAGTATTTATTTATTAAAAATTCAAATAGAGCTATGTCAACATTGGTTTGTTTTCCTAGGATCTGAAATGCACGGACCTTTTATATTATTTATTTGTAATCCAAAATTTGATTTTGTGGATTAGATACATAGCATTCATCAAGGGGGACAAAATCGTATTAAAATGGAGCACAAAACACAAGATAGTACTTCGTGACCGTCTATCCTATAGTAATTTTCTCCATACATATACTAATTTAGGATTGCCAACTTTCATTATCAATATTTTAATCTTCATAGCGAACACAGCTAATGCTAATAGCAAAAGCAACATAGGAAAATAGGAGATTGAATGCTTTATATATTTGTATATATTGTATGCTCCGGTCAAGTGCCTTTTGAGTCGTAAGTGTAATAATGTGCATTGACTGTTGACTATTCATGGAATGCGGAATAGGTTCATTTTCTATCTATTGTGCCCGCCAAGGCCCATCATAGGCCTCAAAACATTGAAAAAATTTTGCAATAAATTGACGAGACAAAAGGGTAGATATGGTGATAGGAAGCTATGATATCTTGCTTGTTTTTTACTCATTAATCTTCTTATGTTTATAATGCAAGGTATACAAAAAGCCAAAGGGGACTATGCTAAAGAATAAGCAATTATAGCCAAACAATAATACATGATAGGTGGTGACAAGTACCGGCCAAACAACATTATATTAGGAGGGGCGATGACATGTCAAATTTAGTCTATATGAAACATGGTATGTAAGTTATAATTAAGGGCAATCATTATACAGTTTGGTGCGGTTTGAATGTCAAATCAAATCAAACCAATAAACATGGTTTGAAGAATAGTGAAACCAAACCAAACCGTCTTTGTGATTTGGTGCAGTTCTAAGTTAAATCAAAGCAATTCTTCTTCTTTCCTTTTTGGTACTTTTATGAGATTAAATTCACTAAGCTAGCTTGAAAGAGCATTTGTTTCATGAAAGAAGCCAAATCCATACAAAATGAAAATGAAACCTATTTCAATAGGCTATTTTGTGTATGAACTGTAAAAATAATATTAAAAAAATTGGAAAAGTCGTATGATACAGGTTCTCAAAGCAAAAAGAAGAAGAAGTTGATTCAGCTTGTGAACAAACCTTTTTATCATAGAAGTACTCTTGAATTGAACTAAACTTCCAATAATTGTTTCGTTCAGTTTGGTCTAACAGTTTCAGCTAGGGGTGATCAGTTCCCGATCCCTTTTTTTAAGCATGGGGACTAGATTGACCAGTCTAGTCCAGTTTAATGGAACCGGCCACTTAGCAAAAAAAATAATTTAAAAATACTAGAGTTATTACTATTTTTAGGGTTTATTGCTATTTTTAGGAAATTAAAAGTATTTATAAAAAAAAAAAGATTCGAACCAGTCCAATTCCACCCGGAACCAAGATCTGGACTAAAAATCACCAGTTCTATAGAGAATTGGACCAATGCCCTCGAAAACCAGACTAAACTAATCGGTCCAGTCCGATTCAGTCTAAGCAATTCCCAATTTGAGTGGTCCAATATGCTCACCCCTAGTTTGAACCGTAATTACCCTAGTTATCATAGACTAGTTTCTCTCTCGTATTGAGAGCTCCTCTCTCTTCTGTGAAGAGCTTGCCCTAAGTCCATCGTTTGCCCTAACTCCACGAAATGGAGTGATTGCGAGATTCACCCACCCCATTTTCCCCTGTCCACAAGTTGATTAGGGCTATCGCCCTCCCCATTTTCCCCTACACACAGGTTGAGTGCTCCTTTTCCCCCTAGGTATGACCATCGTCTTTTCTGAAGGAAGATCTTCGGGTAATACTTTATCTAGTAAGTTCCTCTGATTATGTTCATGGAGTTTGGATAAGTTGCTTAAGGTGTGGAATGGCAATGTGGGCACCATCAGTGTTGAAATACATGGCGTTCAAATTCTCTAATTTTCTCGAGTTGGCTAGATACCCATTTTCCTCTTTGTCTCCTGCTGGGTCTCTGGGGGATAGTAGATGGTTTTCTGGAGCTTAGTGCGATAGTTTCCAAATAATCGGAGTAGATGGACGGCGATCGGGAACAAACAGGAGAATGGTGCATTGTGCAAGCGACTTGGGCGTCTCTGGATGGATAAAAAAGTGTTTGTGTTAGATAACGTAGTCACTGAGGAAAACTAATGGAATGTGAACGAACTGTTCTGGGTAATTATATGGTAGCCCATCTGTTAACTTTTAGGCTTTTCAAGCTACGATGAAGAAAGCTTGGAAATCGGACAGCGTTACTGCAAACATTTAGAACCAGGCATGTTCTCCTTTGAATTTGATTTGTTGGGGAAAAGGACCGAGTACTTCAATCGGGACCTTGGTCCTTTTCTAGTAATTTGCTGGTGTTGAAGCAATGGGAGCCTAGTACCCCCCCCCAAGTGTGTAGTCTTCGACTCCTGTTTCTTTTGGATGCAAATTCATGGGTTGCCTATTGAAGGAAGAACAGAAGAAGCAATTCGAGGTATTGCACAAAGCATAGAGAGGTATCAGAAGTCAAAATTGAAACTAGAGGATTTTCTTCCATTGTTATGGGTAAAGCCAGAGTGAAGATAAAATTAGCGGATCCTCTAACATCAGGGATAATTACAACTTTCAAGGTAAGAACATTGGCTGGACTTTAGATACGAACGACTTCCTCACTTTTGTTACTCGTGTGGAAGAATTGGGCATTTGCTAAAACTGTGAGTTTGTACCGATTGATAAAGAATCCTCTAGCACTTATGATAACGTGCTCTACGGTGCATGGCTGAAAGCAGAAGCGAATGAACATAGCCATTTTGAAAGTTTTCTATGAGGGCCAAACAATGAGGAGGTAGAGGAGGAAGTTGTTAGAAACCCTTATGAGTGTGGGAGTACTAGGGGCAGCACAAACAAGTCTTATTAGATCTCAGACTATTAAAGGGATGACTTGGCTGACTTGGTATTACAAGACATGGAGGAATTTGCCAACTCACCAAGAGCTTTCCCCCTTCTGATCGAGCTCCCTTCAACACAAAAAGTAGAATATGTGATGCATGCCAAACAAAGAAAGCCAAAAGGAAGAGACACCAAGAAAGGCAGGAGATATTGTCCATATGATCAACAGATTGCAGACATTGCAGACTCATAAAAACTGGATGAAACGCAATTATTGGAAACTCTAGTGCAGATGGCAAAAGATGCTGAAAAGTGGGCTTTGGTGGCTAGCCCTAATAAGCCACCGGGTTACCAATGAAACTATTATGTTGGAACTGTCAAGGGTTGGGCTCACCCTTGATAGTTCAAGCTTTAAGGGCCATTATGGCTCAAGATAAGCCTGAAGTAGTGTGTTTGTTGGAAACTAAAAATCAAGAAGAGGTGATTCGTCGAGTGAGCAGAACAATCCAGTTAAAAAAGCTTTATAAAGTGAACCTAATAGGGATGGGTGGGGGTTTGGCATTGCTGTGGAAGGAAGGATTATCCTTGACAGTGAATTCAGCCATGAAAAACTATATTGATGTGACAATGGAGGAGGGGGCACAGAGGAGTCGCTTTAGAGTTACTTTCATTTATGCCCCAAATAATTTCCGGGAACGACTGCAGTTATGGGAACAACTTCAGCAAATGAGCACCAGTAATTACTTACCTTGGCTATGCCTAGGAGATTTTAATGACACATTGTATCCTTGGGAAAAGGTGGGAAAGAGAGTGACAGAACCATATAGGATGCAAGCATTTCGAGATTTCCTCAATGCATGTAGACTAATGGATATGGAGAGTAAAGGTTGTGCCTATACTTGGTCCAATAATCGTGTAGGGCAAGAATTTGTAAAGGAACGATTGGATAGGGCTACATGTAGCATTGAATGGAGAGTAAGGTATCCGGAAGCTGAAGTATATGCTCTACCTGCAATAGGCTCGGATCACAGCCCACTTTTATTGACTGTATCAGGGGAATGTATGAAAAGAAAGCGCAATTTTAAATTTGAAGCCTATTGGGTCGAACATGAGGAATGTGGAAATATTGTAAAACATTTTTGGAATGTCTCCAGTATGGATGATTCTAATTTAGTAAACAGAATTAGAGCGGTAACTGTTGAATTGGCGAAATGGAGTAAAAAGACTTTTCAGAATAGCTAGAGAAAGATTCTGTTTTTGAAGGAGGAACTTCAAGGTCTAATGAATTCTCACGTGCTGTTGGAAGAAGCAGAATAGAGGAGGGACTTGATTGAATAGATTGAATGACTGTGGCGACAGGAGGAAATGTATTGGAGATTAAGATCGAGAGTTAAGTGGCTAAAATGGGGGGATAAGAATACAAAATATTTTCATGCCACAACAATCCAAAGAAGACAGAGAAACAGAATTTCAATGCTTAAACATGCTGATGAATACTGGATTCGTGACACAAGAAGACTAAAAGAAATGACGGTGGATTTCTGTAAAGAACTTTACACCTCCGTGGGTCCCAGAAACTTTGATCCAGTGGTACAACAATGCCCAACAATTGTTACGGAAGAGATGAATGAGCAGTTGAGTGCTGAGATCACAATGGAAGAAGTCCAGAATGCCATTTTTCAGTTGGGTACATTTAAGGCACCAAGGCCAGATGGTTTGAATGATCAGTTTTATCAACACCATTGGGAAGATATCAAACAAGGGATCTTCACAGAAGTGCAAATTTTTTTCAGATTTGGTATCTTGCATCCGGACTTGAATAAGACTTATATAACTTTGATCCCTAAAGTGTAGAACCCAGAACAGCTGGACCAATTCAGACCAATTAGCCTTTGTAATTTTGCTTACAAAGTTATATCTAAAGTCTTGGCGAACCAATTAAAACCATGGCTTCCTGAACTAATAGCCGCTGAACAAACTGCTTTTGTCGGGGGGAGACAAATCCAGGATAATATTTTAATAGTGTAAGAAGTGCTACATCAATTGAGAGTAAGAAACAGAAAGTGGAAATTCCAGGCGGTGTTGAAACTGGATATGAAAAAAGCATATGACCGAGTTGAATGGATTTCCTACAGGCATACTTGCTGAAGATGGGATTCAATGACTGGTGGGTATCTCGAATAATGACTTGTGTCACCTCAGTGTCTTTCAATGTACAATTCAATGGTGAACCATTGCCGTTTTTTCAACCATCGAGAGGTATTCGACAAGGAGATCCCATTTCTCCTTATTTATTCATATTGATAGCTAATACACTTTCTTCATTAATGAAAACGGCAGTCCAAGAAGGAACTTTGGTGGGAATAAAGTTGAACAGGTACTGCCCAACTCTATCTCACCTTATGTTTGCTGATGACTCAATATTTTTCTTAGATGGGAAGGTGTTGGAATGTCAAAATTTAGCAATATTGTTAAATCAGTATTGTTTTGCATCCGGGCAAGCTATAAACCTGAACAAATCCTGTATCTCTTTTAGCTCTGACTGCCCACAGCCACTACAAAGAAATATGGCCTTTGAGCTTCGTGTTTCAAAAGTAGAAAGGATAGGAATATATTTAGGAATTCCTACGAACTGGGGAACATCAAAAAAGCAAATGTTCTCATGGATTATGGCAAGAGTGAGTAGGAAATTGGAAGGTTGGAAGGAAAATCTGATTTCGAAGGTGGGTAAGGAAGTTCTTATAAAAGCGGTAATCCAAGCTCTCCCTCAATACGCAATGTCTATTTTTAAAATCCCAGTTTCCATATGTCAAGCGATGGAGAAATGAATTGCGGCGTTTTGGTGGAAAAGTAGTGAAACACAAAGAGGGCTCCACTGGAAAAGATGGGAAGTTCTTAAAACCAGAAAGGACAAGGGGGGTATGGGTTTCAAGGACCTAATATCTCTTAATAAGGTGATGCTCGGAAAGCAAGCATGGAGGTTATCCCAAAATCCAGCATCGCTATGGAGTCAAATCCTAAAAGGACTATATTTTCCAACAAGATCTTTCTGGTTAGTAGGGAGAGGCTCTCACCCTTCTTGGGGATGGCAAAGTTTATTGATGGGAAGAGAGGCAATCTCAAATTCAGTTATATGGTCAGTAGGTACAGGGGAAACCATTAATATTCGGGAAGATAGATGGTTGAAGAGAGGAGTCATAGGGGGTCCAGCAAACCTAAATGATCCTATCAAAGTATCGGATTTCATTATTTTAGAGGAGAGAAGATGGGATGAACAAAAACTCAGAACACACCTCGATGAACAAATAGTGGCTGAGGTTTTAGCTATTCCACTAAACAATAGGGGAACACAGGATAAGTTAATGTGGATGGGAACAAAAGAGGGAGAGTACTATGTCAAAAAAAACACGTACAATTTACTTCGAGCCACAGATCATCTACAACAGAATCTACAAGCAACATCATCTTTCCAGCCATCCCCCAGACTTTGGCATCAAATATGGAATATGAAAACGCCCCCAAAAGTTAAAATTTTTCTATGGAGTATATGCCAAAATGCGATTCCTACTACGAAAAACCTTTATAAGCGAAAAATCTTACCTTCCCCTGCATGCCCAAGATGCAACCAGGAAATGGAATTTGTCGAACACCTGTTCTTGCTTTGCGAGTGGACTAACGCGATATGGACAGCCCCTACACTAAATATCCCAATTTCGCGTCAAAATTTGAAGAGAATTGAGATATGGCTTCAAGATCAAATTGAAAAATCAGGTAACTCCCTTACCTTTGAAGAACTTGCAACCCTCTTGTGGTTCATGTGGAAAGCAAGAAACAATTTTGTATTCCGTGGACAAAGTTCAGATCCACAAACCCTAATCGAATCGACAAAAATGATGATCAGAAATTACAGCAAATGGAACCACCAAAGCTCGAAACTTTATGCAGAAAAAACTGAATCAGTAAAGGAATGGCTCCCACCGAAGACTCATACCTGCAAAATCAACGTTGACGGGGCTTTCTTAGAGGGCGAAACAAAGGGCGCAATTGCGGGGGTTCTTTGGAATGAAGCGGGAGTTCTGCTGGACGGCTTCGCGATGAAAATCCCAGTTGCATCAGCGTTTCAAACAAAAGCCATGGCAGTGCTCGAAGCCTTGAAACGATTTCTGGAACGGAAAGAAGAGAAGCTTGAACTGGAGTCAGACTGCGTGAGGTTGATCGAAGTACTTCTGCAGAAGACACACGTGGGATGGGAGTTGCAAGGAGTAATAGAAGAAATATAGAAGTATCTGGCCCATTATCAATCTCTTTCCTTGGCCCATTGTCCCCGATCCGCAAATAAGGTGGCTGATTGGGTCGTAAAAGCCCAATGATTAAACCTTCTTCCTTCTTCTTGGTTAACCCGTCCCCCCCCCCCCCAAGCTTTGCGGGATCTTTTATGTCTTGATGCTCCTAAGTTGGGTTTAGTTGTAAAGACTTTTTAAGTATTTTTAATTTCATGAAGTATTTTGATCAATAAAATAAAAAATCATAGACTTGGTTTTTAGATTTGGTTGTAGTCCAATGGGCTTGTTTCCAGGCCTTGTCCTTTTCTTCTCCTTGTAAACTGAAGTTACATTTCTCCCTTCTCCAATTTAGAGTCCAAAAAATAAGCCCCAAAAGACCTTTATTTAGTGGGTTCAGGCCTTATTCCAACACCCACAAAATGGACCAACCCATCCATCCAAACCATGGAAGGGACTCAACAAAGTTCATGAAGCAAATAACTATATAAAAAAGCCAAACCATGGAAGGGACTCAACAGAGTTCATGAAGCAAATAACTACATAAAAAAGAAATAACCCATTTTCTTTTATTTCGATTACCAAATTTTGTTTCCTGATAAACGGAAAAAGAAAAGGAAAAATCCATCTTTTTTTCTGTCTAACTTGATTTTTTAATTACGTTTCCTACTTCTGAGTTTTTTCAAGTATGAAATGTTAATGTCTGTCATAACCCAACCCCACGACAACACTTGCTTAGTATGATACTGAAATGTTGTCCTGGGAATGGACTTGTTAAAAGCGTAGCAATAATCAAGGGCTGATCTAAACATGTCTTCGCACTTTTGTATAAGAAAGAAAAAGAAAAAACACAAAAGCAAATGCAGAGAAACTGAGATTAGACAACTTCTCTACTAATTAAAGGATTACATTGCTCCCGGAATTCGACATATTGCTGCCACGATGACACCTTGTTTAGCTACCATTATCGAGATGAGGAGGAATCAAAAAGTTTCAAAGTTCAAGATAAAATTGAAAAGAGTTAAAAGAAATAATGCACCCCGCTTTATGGTAAGTTTAAAATCCGAGGCAACTAAGTTGTTTAGTGCAAAATTGTAAGATCCATATTGATAAGTGTCAAAAAAATTATCGAGCAAAAACAAGTTATAATCTTTTTTTCTAGATAACTAACTTGTAAGTAAGTTACCAACACTTTTATGAAATACAAAACTATTTTGGACAATCCAAAGGTCACAAACATTTTTTTTACTAACTTTTATTTGTATAACCTTTGAACTTACTAACTCTTATGTGAAATTTCCGATATAAATTAGAGTGATTTGCCAACTTTTTGTTTTGAGTGCTAACTATGACTCGGGTTACTTATAAATGTTTGATTTTTTTTTATTTTGTCAATTTTTTTTGGAGAAAATGACACTAAAAGTGTTATAAGTTTCGCACGACACTTATTTTAGTGCCAAATTTTTTTCGAATGATCACTTGAATGTTACTTTTATAAAAAAAAAGAAACAAAAAAATGTTTACTTCAATGCTATCACTAATTAGTGTGGCCGAAAAATCCATTTAGTATAAATTGTCCGATGTCCCTCACTAGCTAAGTTAAGTCGACATTATTAAACCTAAATGACATCATTGGGCCACCTATTTACCCCAAATTAATGAAGTGGGGCAAATTTTACTCTGATTCCTTAAATTGGGGCAATTACCTTTTGAATTTTTGGGGCAATCGACAAATGAAGAGTGAAAATCAATCGTTTTGCTCATGATTTCCCGTTTTCTTCTTCGAGTTTTCGCTCGTTCATTTTAGGAAAACAAATTTCAATGCTGTAGTAACCGGGCTTCATCGAAGACGAATTTCGTGGTGGACCGTCTCCGACCCTCGCCAAATGAGGACCACACGTTTGCGTGTGGGGCTATTTGAATTTCGTCCGACAGCTCCCCCAGCTAGTGCCCAAGTTTGAGGAGAAACTGAACGCGGACGGGTTCAATCCCTTGCACATTGCTTCAGCTAGAGGTAATGTTGAGATAGCGAGGGAGATCCTGAAGGAGGGTCATGCATCTTGAAGGGAAGGGAGAGAAGAATTCCTTCACATTCTGCCGCCACAAATGGGGAGGCTGGTGCCCTAGAAGAATTGCTTTCAGCTCTGGCCGAGTTCGTCAAAGAAACGCCTGCTTGGGAGGAGACGGCGCTTCAACTTTTTATTATTTTCTTTTCGATTTTGTTTTGGTGCTGTTGGTCGCCTTTGAAATGGACGGTGGTTAAGAAAATAATTGAAGAAGAAAAATGTAAAATTTTTGGCCGAAGAGGAAGATGAACGAGGAAGTTGAAGATGAAGACGAATACTAAGAATAGTCCATGTTGGACTTCAAAATTTTTTCAAAATGCCAAGTTGGACATCAAAATTTAATAAATAAATAAATAAGCCTGGCTCGCCGGACACTGCAGGGAAGAGAAGGCAAAGAGTAAGAAAAAGAAAAAGAAAAATAAAAAATATTTAAAAATTCTGAAAAAATTAGAAAAATTATTAAAAAATTGCTACGTCAGCATTTGCCAAACCACCATTGCCAGACGACATCCACGTCAGCGTCAATTGGCCAAATTTGACCGAATAAACTGAATTGACATAATTATAAAAGGTTTAAGACTGAATTAACAAAAAAAAAAGTTTATGATTGCCTTTGCATAATTGTAGTAGGTTTAGGATTTTTTGGTAATTCTCCTCGAAAATTTTTTATACTGAAATGAATGTTGTATGAAAGTGATAACACTTCTAATAATGTTTTTCCTATCCTTTTAGTTAACAACTTTATATATCATAATTAGTGACCCCTTCCATTTTCTTTGTCAAAGGACCTCTAATCTTTTGTGTGGGTCTTGTTAGGAGTTCGCTTACACTGTATTGTGTGTGTACGCTACTCTCCAGTAGGGTTGATCGGTTCCCAGTCCAGTCCAACTCCAAGATGGAATCGAGAGCTAGAGCAAGAGGATTAGTTCCCAAATTCTAGGACCATGAACCAGACCAGCTAGTCCTAGCAGGGAATCAGACCGACCGACTAGTCCAGTGCAAATAGACAATTAAAGAGTGAGAGTTTTCTTAAGATTCTTAAAAATTTCCTTTTTAATTTTTATTTTTGAATTCTTAAGAAATTTAAATATATATATATATATATATATTAAAAACTACCGATCTGATTCGGTCGGTCCGATTCTTACCTTGGAACAAGGAATCAAACAGACCGACCACCGATTCCTAAAATGGAAATTAGAAACTGGACTGTCGGCTATGGGAACCGCCCAAAATCAGCTGGTTCGTTCCAATCAGGGTGGTCTCCAGGTTGGGCAATTCGGTTTGCACACCCCTACTCTCCAAGGTTTTAACCCCCAACCTCTCAGCCCTATCCCCAAGCCCTTTAGTAAACGGAACTGAGTGCTAGTTTTTAGGAATTAGCTCACATTGTATTATCTTTCTCGCTTTTACTCTCTATTTCCTATTGAATGCATGCTGAATCCTAGTTATAATCCGTCAGGCCTGGTTAAAGGAGACTAAAAGGTGAGTAAGGAACCTATCTAATTGAAACAAGAAAATTCTAAAAGCAATATTGGTTTGGGTTTGTTACCCAAAACAACACATAAGAGATTTTATCCTCCTATACCATTGAAGGAACTCGGCGTCGGAAATAGGAAAGGCCCTAAATCTACGATTTCTTTCGACCAGACAAATTCCAGCATGGAGTCCTGGTGAGTAGATAGTTTTTCTTCTTGTCGACGAGGGAAGCACCGGAGAAAGACATGAGGAATAAGAGTAGACTTCACGACGAAGGGATCGAGAACCACCTGATCAAAGTCGTCGGAAAATTCGCTGAGAAACTTTAACGACGGCAAATTCGCTGAGAAACTTTAACGAGGGTTCTTCTTCTTCTGCCTCAAGGTCAATGAGACGAGAAATACGCGTTTGAGAACAGTAGTTAAAAAAGCGGTCAGCTTTCACAATGGGGACCACTGGAATAAAGAAGGGGAGAAAACTTGAGTGAAATCTGGAAGGTGAAAGGAAGATCGGGAGCGAAGGTTGACGATGACTGAATTCGTAGAAAACGAAGATAAATGGCGAAATCCTAGGTTATGTATTGTACCGTCTGATGGAACATGCTCAGACTATACTACGGGACGGTTTGTTCAAGGAAATGACAGAAAAAGCAGGATAATGGCCGCCAAAAATCAGGGACAAAATTGTGAATCGCACACGTCTTTTTAATTCCAGAGAAAATATAGGTTAACACCATCTGGAAAAAAGAAGTTAACACTACGAAAAATTTTAAATTGATATATATATATATATATATATATAATGAATTTATCACAAACTAATTTTTAGATTACCAAAAACTCCAAATGAGTACACCTTTGACAAATTTGTTTCAAAATAATCTCTTCATCACCAAATGTCTCAAACTAGTACACTCATGACATATTTATCTTCATAAGAGTTCCATCAAATTTTGCTATGAACTTGCTAAGCTTAATAACACATAGCAATAACTCAATTGACATGATAAATTCACATAGAAATTCATATCAATTTGGAATAAATTTATCACAGATGTATTAATTTGAGAGTTTTCGTAGTATTAACCATTTTAAATATTTAAAAGTATTGAATGGTTTCAATTACTTTAAAAGAGGCATAGGTTCACATAAAAAATTGACTAACTATTAAAATCGATGTAAAGCAAACTCTGTCAATGAGAATAATGTTTGATTAGAGCAAAGGTCATCAATAAACATAAAAAGTTGATAATTTGAAGAAAATCGATAACGCACTAACAGTGTCGTTGATAACAAACCATGCAGAGACAATTGACGAAATCCTTCACAAGTTTATAACTTGAAAAGGTTATCCATAAATCATGACTAGAGTTATCGACAGCAAACTGTTGTAGATTTTGCTAGGTGTTAAAACAATGTCATTACGAACAAAACAAATGTTTGCCAACACCTCAATCGAAGACAAGACAGTGGATCGACAAAAGCACATGTTTACCGGGTAATTATATTAAATTATAAGAGACCATGTCTAGAATTTGTAACTTCTTATTAATAACTAAAGATGATACTAGAATGTTATTTATAGACTCAAAATCCACTAACTGCATATAGATAATCGTTGATGGTGAGATTTAAAAACCCACATTGTGATAATTGTACTAGCCCTATGCAATCAATTACAGAACATTTTGTTCATTACATGTTTAGTTTCCTCTTCAAATTTACCATCTAGAATTTTAATTTCCCATACCCTTTACCTTTCTCACATCTTTTAATTTCGAGTACCTCTATTTCGATTCCTTTACTTTTACAACAATTAGGGTGCATTTGATAATATTTCTATTCCTGAAATAATTTTTTTTAGAAATAGTTTTTTCTATTTCTATTTCCTAGAACAATTTATAAGTAAAAGAACGCATTTGGTAACTGCACAAATTTAAAGAAGAAGAATGCGTTTAATACAATCTACAAACTTTTTTATGACGTAAAATTTCTTTTAATTTTTTGATAATCTTTTGAGATTTTTCTTTTTTTCCTCTCTTCTTCTTTCGGTGGCCAGCGATTGGCGGCGGTGGCAGTAGGGGCGGTGATCAAGCAAGGTAGCAACAGCAGTGGCCAGCCACCACCGTTTAGGAAGAAAAAGAAAAGAAAGAAAATGACTTATTCCAAAATTATTCTCTAAAACAATAAATGACTTTTTTCTACTTCTCACTTCTATTTCAAATATATTCCCTAGCTACTTTTCAATTTCAAGGAATAGAAAAATTAACTGACTTTATCAAATGGATTTCTATTTTTTTTATTTCGGGAAATAGAAAAATAGAAAAATTGGAATGTTATCAAATGGAGTCTCAAATTCCTGTTCAAAATGAGCCTAGGACTCCTGTTTTTCTTAAATTTCATCAATTATATCCTATTTTCGCTTTTTCGTGAAACGATATAGCGAACAATTCTTGACAGTTAAATGCCATTGTCANCTCCCAGCTGGTGAATATATCGGTGCTTGCTCTCGACGAAAAGCAGGGTGGTCGGTGCAGCTTTTTGACTTTTAGTTGTTTGCATACTTTACCGTCTGACCTCTCTTTCACGGAAATTTGCCTTCAGCCTCTCCGCGTTCTTGGTATTTTCTTCATGTCGAGACCAATCTCAGAGCCAAAAAATTGCCGCTCCTTGAGAAGCGTTAGTCGATCTTCTTTCACTAAATCTTGTCGCAGTTAGCTCTTTTTTTACGCTTTGGTTCAAATGTTGGTGAATACAGCATGGATCTGCCCCAAATTGGATACCATCGAGGCGTCGCTTTAATTGTCTAAACTTCGTCGTGTTTGGCCAACTTTGAGTGCATAATCTGTGTAATCGCACGGCATTGGGGGCTCAAATGCTGGTCCTTCCAGGATTTGTTGGTGATTACAGCTCTGAGCAGGATCGGCTGCAAATGGGACTGATTCCAGTCGCTGCTATAATCAGCATCATCTTTGCCTCGATGCTGTGCGGACCGTAAGTGCTCTCTGATCTGCTTATTTTCCAAGGCTTGTTTGATGGGTTCCTGTTTTGAAGTCTCCTTAAGGGCTTAAACTCAGGTTCCGGAAAATTGGCAGGATTCTGAGACAACTGACGAGAATGAAGAAAAGCCGGGGGAGCTCAGAGGCAATGCTGAGTGGGGAAGATGTACCACCAGGATATGAGTACGAGGTGTTCTTGAGTTTCAGGGGATCAGACACACGCGACAACTTCACTGATTGCCTTTACCGTAGATTAAGACTAGCCGGAGTCCATGTCTTCCGAGACAATGAAGAACTCAGGGTCGGCAAAGAAATCAGTGGTGAGCTTTTGAAAGCGCTCAACAAGTCTCAGATCTACATACCCATCTTCTCCCAGAACTATGCTACCAGTTCGTGGTGTCTTCGTGAGGTTGCGCACATGGTCAAATGCACCTCCAAATCAGATGGGAAGAAAGAGATACTCCCCATCTTCTATGATGTGTACCCCGATGATGTCAAGCTCAAAACCAAGTTGTACAAAAAAGCCATACCCAAGCACAAGAAAAAGTTCGGCTCTGATGCATTGAAGTGGTGGGAGGAGGCTCTTGTAAAGGTTGCACTTCTAAAGGGATGGGATCTTAATGGGAAAAGGTAATTTTCCTCGACCTTTTGGTTATCATTAATAAGCGCAATTAGTTACACTCCTCATTTGAAGAAACTCTGTCTTTCCAAAATTCAAGAATTAAAGAATTTTTTTTCATTTGAAATTTGCATTAGAAGTTATGACAGCTAGAGCCGACAGAAATGATATTGGATCCGGCAAAACAACCAAAGAAAAAAAATGACGATGAGAAGAAATGTACACTCGGCAGTGAGGACTCGTACCTGGAAAAGGAAAGAATAGGGCAAAAAAAGGATCCGCTTTGATCCAATTTATGAACAAATTCAGATGACTTTTACTGTGTCATTCCAAAATTCTTGTTTCATTGTTTTCTGAAAACAATGACAGTTTCACCTCTTATGATTCCGTCGTGCTTCTTTCGATTTTGCTTGAGACCTCGAATTTATTTTGGTTTTATCTCACATTCAACTATATGAACACAATCCTATAAATTTAGCTCAATAATACATTCACTTTGGATTTTGTCACTACATTGTTAGTTAGTCAATGCAAGCATTATGAAAAAATATTACCTTACCAAGTTTTGCTAATCTTACTCTATCCATTCCATCAAGAATAATATCTCCTTCACCTGTTTCGACACTGGTGTTATCTTAAGTAGAGGTGAACATATTGGACCGAGCAAACCGGGAACCCCTCGGACCGGACTGGACCATTGGTTAGTCCGCTTTCCGGAAGTGTCGGTCCGGTTCTCGATTTCATAAAAATGAAACTGGTGATTTTTTATCTAATCCAGTTCAGTTTGGACCAACTCTTTTTTTTTTTTTTAATATTTTTTTAATTTCTTAAAAATAACAATAAACCCTAAAATAGTAACAAATCTAGTATTTTAAAAAAAAACTCAATATTTTTTTTGCTAAGTGATTAGTTGTATTGGACAAGACCAGTTAGTCTAGTCTAATTCCCAGTCACAAGACTATCTGATCTAGTCCCTGGTCCCAAAAACTACGAATCGGTCCAGATTCCCAGTTCCTAGGTGGGACTGAACCGAGAGCCAATCTCCCCTAATCTTAAGCACCTCCAATACATCAAATTAAGCGACATTACATGAAATATCAATGCTTAATATATTATTATGCTTAATTTCTATCATAGTAACCGAAATAGTTAACATATTTTACCCAAAAAACCCAAAGATTTTCATATCTAGAAGAAATTTGTTCCATTTCCTTTCATGTCACTGACAAAAACAAAATTTTCCTGCTTTGCTATAGCCATGGAGAACTAATTGAATTGGTTGTTGGAGAGGTATTGTGTAAGCTTAATTCCAGAAACGTGGATGTACCTGAATATTGGGTTGAAGATCATCGTCAAATAGAAGACATATTAGAAAAGTTGGAAGTTGACTCTGATGGTGTACGTTTCCTCGGTATTCATGGAATAGGTGGCATTGGTAAAACAGTGCTTGCAAAGGCTGTGTTCAATAAAATATCTTCTCACTTTGAAGGCGTTTGTTTCCTCAACGACGTTCGAGAATCATCACAACACAGTCTTATAAATGTGCAGAAAAAGTTATTAGCAAGTTTTGTGGGTCCTGTGGTTGCTAATCTTATCAAAGACATTGGAGAGGGGATGAATTTGATCAAGAGAGTATGTCATACTAAAAAAGTCCTCATTGTTCTAGATGATCTAGACAAGCAAGAGCAACTTAAAAAGCTAGCCGGAAAATCAGATTGGTTTGGTTTAGGCAGTAGGATCATCTTCACCACTAGAAACTTAGAGGTCTTGATGACTCAAGTGGAATCATCCAATGAAGAGGTTCTAAATCAACCCAAGGGAATTTTGGCTTATGAAACTCATGAAATGGAATTTGGTCGAGCACTTCAGCTATTTTGTAAGCATGCATTCAGGAGAGACTCTCCCCTAGAAGGATATGATCATCTTACAAAGAAAATTGTTCGTAGAGTGGGTATGCTTCCTTTGGCTGTTGAGGTCATAGGTTCATTCCTTTATTGCCACAGCTTTGCCTTGGAACAACATTTTGATAAACGAAAGCTATGGGAAGGTATGTTGAAGCAGTTAGATGATGGTCCTTTTAAGGATGTTCGAGATGCATTGATGATAAGTTATGAAGGATTGGAGAATAAGCAAAAAGAAGTATTTCTCGATATTGCTTGTTTTTTCACCAATGAGGACCAAACATATCCAGTTATCATGTGGGATGACTGTAATTACCATCCTCACATTGCAATCAGAGTCCTTTGCCAACGGTCCTTGATAAAAATTGGACATGACAATAAGTTTTGGATGCATGACCAAGTTCGAGATTTGGGAAGGCACATCATGCTTGAAGAATATCCTCGCAGATTTAGTAGAATGTGGATTTATAAGGATGCTATAAAAGTACTGGAGAGAAAAGAGGTAAAATGGAAGAGTATGTCACACAATTTTTGTTAAGGAGAAATTTATTGAATTTTTCCTTTTTACTTTATAGTTAGCTTTATTCAACTTTCCATTTGTCTTGTGAGTGAGATAGCTCTCTCTCAAACATTTGGGTCAAAAGGTCCTGTAAATTGTTGGAGAGAGACTAGACCGATTGCCTGATAGTTGGCTTCGTTTTCTAGATTGTGTTGAATAGAAAATAGTTTTCTAGAAATTCTGAAACCTCAAAGTGCTGTTTCAAATGGAAGCTGGCAATTTTCGTTAATGGTGGTAAATGAAAACATATAAGTCTACTTGCTGGGAATACGCATGTGCTAGGGTAGATTCTCCATTAGAGAAATTGTTTTACCAATATTCACATGCTTCTTTTCTTTATAGTTCTGCAAGAGTTTTGAGTATTGTGCTCTCAATTAATCTTGAGTCTCTATTGGCAGACAAATCAAGATGTAGAAGCAGTAAGCCTGACTTCCAATGGCTGCAGCCGGAACATTGTACCAGAAGAATTAGCTACTCTACCAAATCTAAGGTTCCTTCGAGTTAAAGACATAAATTTTGTTGGCGACTTCAAAAATCTTGTGTTGAAGCTATGTTGGCTTTCGTGGGAAGTAACGCATAATAAATTTTGTGCGGAAAATTTTCATTTTGTTAGCTTAGTCGTGCTAGACCTTTCAAGGAGCAATATCGAAGATGATTGGGATGGATGGAGTCAATTCCAAGTATGCCCAAGAATCCTTGTCTTTTTTCTATATTCACTGATCATTCATGCACTACATATATTGGTTTCACGCTTTCCTCATCTTAGGTGAATTTACGAACAAAAATTATTTCGCAAGAGTAGCATCTAACATTGACAACAACTAGCTAAATGCATCAAAAAGAAAAGGAGAGGAAGCTGTAGAATCACATCATTTTGATACAATTGTATGTCTTATTGTGTGACTTCCAAATCATCTTGACTGAGGAAACCCATTTATTGATAAGTTCCTGCTTGAGTGTTCCATTTCGAACTTCTATTTCTTCTGCTTTCTCTTTTTTCACAAACTTGTCAATGATTGCACTCATGATTTGATTCAATCTTTTACCATTTTCTTCTTCATCAAATTGTGCTACGTGCACTCACCGCAAGATTTTACTAATTATAAAAAAGAGTTAATTAGGTTAACTTTCCCATTCAGATATTTGCCCCGATATGATCAATGCGTTTCATTCATTTTAATTCAATTTTCTTTTCCAGCAGATGACAAAGAATTTGAAGGTTCTGGATTTAACGGGGTGCACAAAAATAACAAGGACACCCGATTTCTCTGACTTCATGTCTTTGGAGGTGTTAGTACTTTCTGGTTGTGTCAAGTTGATCACGATTGACAGCTCCATCAGGAAGCTCGAGCTTCTGAAAACTTTGAATATCGAGGGGTGTAGGTATCTCCGGCAGGTGCCCGCTCTGCATTCTTCTACGCAGATTGTCAGGGACCGAGATACTGGACTTATTGAAAGGCTCCGGATGCGGCCACAAGCGACTTGGGGACGGTTTCGGGCGAGCAGTTTACGCCAAGACAATCACTGGTAGGTATAGTTTAGTGCCTCCAGCTCCTCCAAGTGGAACTCCTCCGGCCGAACCAAAAGAGAAAAAAGAAGGGCCCTTCTGGTGGCACTTGACAATCAAAAATTTTGGTCAGAAATTACATTAGAAGTGGACCCTGAAATCGGTTATATAACTTCTGAAGTCTATGATAGGTAGGAGAGCCAAATTCCACCCATCTCCAGGGCCATTAGTGTTCTGTATGGAAGTTATTATGTATATTTTGATCGACATGACATTTTTTCAGATGCAAATTTCGATTCGTCAAAGAATGGCTCTCTTTTGTGGGTAAATTTTAGAAGATGGGAAATATATACGAGGGGAATATTTCATCAACCACTGTTCAAATTATTATCCATTTTAGGACCCCAAACACAACAAATGTCATGGTTCACCGATTTGGCAAGCAGCGGGCGAGCCTCAAGCTCAATGCTCGCACTCGTCGATATGGTCACCAGCCATTTCAAGCTCGCTCAAGGATTGCCTGTGTCCAACCAAAATAGAAGGGAAAAAAGAAAGAAAAAGAATTAAAAATTAGAATTTTTAAAAAAGAGAAAAAGAAAGAGGGGGCTAGCAAGGGTGCGAGATAAGAGAGACTAAATGAAGAAAATGTTTTCTTCTACTTGAAATTTAGAAGACTTTTTTCCGTTAATGGAAAATGTTTTCCTCCACTAATTCATTTTTCGTTAAATGAATACCAGAAAATCTGAAAAACGTTTTCTGAGAAATTATTTTTCACAAAAGAAGGCTCAATTTGTTTCGCAAAAAATGAATTACTTGAAAAATATTTTCCACGACATGATTGGTTATATCATTTGAAATAATTAATCAATAAAAAATATTTTCATCATCATCCCCCTGTTCCAATCATGGAATAGATGAAATAAATCAAAAAATGTATTTTTGTTATATATAAATGTTTTCAAGGATGATGAAAATATTTTTTATTTATTTATTTTTATGATCGATATAAGTGCTTATTTTTAAAAAATTATTTTTTAAATTATTTATTTTTTCGCAAAATAAACGAAACCTAAATAATGATAAATTTGCAGCTCATATCTCTGTCAGCTAGTACTACGGTGGATCTCTCCCAGTTGTGCCTACTTGAGTTGTGTGATCCATGTTCACAACCATCGACGCGAGAACTAACCAAACTGAATCTATTATGAAACATTAATGTAATAAGACAGAGGAAAGCTCCGGTTACATGGTTACGGCTACAGGACGCGCCCAAAGAAGTACGCGAGAGCTACCCACTTCGGGGTTTTACACCTAGTTTGTCCCTACATGAGTTGTGTGATCGATTCCAACTTAATTACTTGATGAAATTTGTCAATGAGTGCCATGAGTTAGGACTATAAAAAAGGACCATCGAAAATCTAGCCAAACTGAATTGATCCGACAAAGAAGTGGAAAGTTTCGCTTTTTGGGTCGGGAAGTGAATAAGGCGACGGACTTCTGACTGTTCAATTATGTTTTGGGGAGATTTAAGTCATAAACCCGAATATTGACCTGAACACATTATAAAGTAATCTTATTCTGGGTTGACGCCATCAATCTTGGACTCCCTTGGTAGGCTTGTCCCTCCACACTCGGACTCGTTCCTCTCTATAAACGTCAATTTCCGCAGCCTTCATCAGTGATCTGGGCAATGGCGACCTTCGATTGAGGGCTTCCATTGGTTTGGGCCATCACTAACCAAATCGGCTCGTGTTTGCCTAGATGCGAACATGTTAAGCAGTCCAATCTCGGTTGAGGATGAAGGTTGACACCGCCATCAATAGATCCTAGAGATGGTGATGGCAGACCCATGAGGGGGCCCGATCCGTTTAGTGAAACACAAAATCGAGTCAATGAAACAACTAATCTTATTAATACTTTGTACAGTATAAATAGAGAGATATCACCTCCTATAATCATTGCCATTCAGTTCGGATTTAAAAGAATTGAAACCAAATCAAACAGAAAAGAAAAAGAAAAAAAAGTCGAGTTCAGTTTGTGAATTGCTTTTCCAAAAGAGTACTCTTAAGCCAAACTAAATCGAATCGTCCGACATAAAGGGCTAAATCCTTTTTCTGCTCAACCCTAATTATCATAGACATTTTTTTATTCGGTTGTAATCCCATGGGCTGGTTTGTAGGGCGTGTCCTTTGTTTTTCTCCTTGTACAATGAAGATACACTTCTCCCTTCTCCAATTCTTTTTTTTTTTTGTCAAAAAAGAAGATACTTCGTTACTAATTAAGAGTTTGCAACAACATAACAAAAGATACGGTTCGGGAGGATTGGCCAGCCAGTCACGGGCTAGTCTCTTGTTCCACTGGGTCTTAGCTAGCTAGTCAGCAGCCCGATTTGCAGATCTACTGCAGTGGGCCACAGAGAGATCAACAAAGCCCAACAGCTTTGATTTGGCCTCGGATTGAAGATCTACTTGCCACGTGCAAATATCTTCACCCTTCAGTGCCTGCACAAGAGATAAATTGTCTTTGACTTCATTAGGATTTGTTGTCCTCTTCTTTCGTACAAGAAGTTTAGGGATTCCACAGTTGCACTTGCCTCCACCATGGCTGAGTTCACCCACACTGTTTTGGCAAAGCCATCACCCAGGCGACCAACGTAATCTCTACATATGCAGCTAATGGCTCCCTCCGTC
>MU090340.1:3908-18758 GCA_014858505.1 Corymbia citriodora subsp. variegata
GGATTGACAGCCGGTCCCGTTCAATCCCGGGAACCGATCCCGATTTCCTTTCTGTAATTTGAGCAATTTGTGTTCCAGTGCCGTTTAATGGCATTCGCCGAGGAATGGCCGGAACTTGATAGTACTTGGAAATTTATGTTCGGGAGTCCTCTATCATATTTTGCTTTTCTCATGTCTATGTTCTGTGTCCTCCATTTTCACTCCCGGCGGCAACGGTAGTCCAATGGTGAATGGAGATGGTCGCTGGTGGAGAGGCCGGTAGAGCGATATAAATCTAGTTGAGTCGAGATTGATCATGTGAATGGAGATGTTCTATGCTTGAACTTTTACTATATGTTCTGAGATGATTAATTAGTTGAGTCGAGATTAATCATGTGAACCAGTTAACCGAGTCAGAGCTTGAACAACCGTGAGGTCAGTGCAGAGATCGAGCGTAATAGCCGAACCATGAAAGTTTACGTCCACCTTAATCAAATTTTAGCCTGATCTTATTTATGTCCAGTCGAACCTGCCGTATATAAAATACGGGAAAGTTCTTGTCAATTAGGAAGCTATAAATTTCCTTTTCTTTTGGGAAGCGGAAACTTTCATGGGCAAAAGACATCAAATTAGGAAACTATATATTCACAATTGTGGCTACAGATTTGGTGTATGCATGTCAGTATCTTTATTCAGATTCAGATTCAAATATTTACTTTAGCCAGATACTCCCTAGTGCACCTGTACTCCCTAGTCAGCAGGTGCACTGGTTACTGTCCTAATTTCCTCTCGGTGTTATTTCCTGCTTGGCAAGGTATCTCTATTTTTCAGATTCAAATATTTACTTTCTGTTCAGTTGGAGCAACCGTTCATGCTATATATGCAGGACACACTGTCTTATTCCTTGAATAGTTAGGAAAAATCGATTAATGGAAGGAGACAAGTTTACCGACCAGAATCTCGTCTCCATTCTGAGCATCGATGGAGGAGAAGGAATTAGAGGAATAATTCTTGCAGTTATTCTCAATTTCCTGGAGTGCGAACTTCAGGTGAGTCAAGTCACGAGTGACTTTCTACTTGAATATTATCTCTTTTTCACGGACTTCGTGTTCAGATTCATGGTCGTTAAGAATTGAGTACATTAGATCACTACTTTCGTAGAAACTCGATGGCCCAAAAGCAAGAATTGCTGACTACTTCAACACTATCAGCGGAACAAACACCGGCGGTCTGATGACGGCAATGCTCACTTGCCCGAACTCTCGTGGTCGCCCTTTATACACTGCAAACGATATCATTAACATTTATCTGAATTATTTTACTAGTATTTTCTGTCCACCCAGGTAATTGATGAAATTCATCGGTCTTTTATCTTTTTTTCCATGACTATTCCATGTGAAATGAACCATTGAGACATTATGTCATATACAATTACAGATAGCCTAGATGTTGTAATTCATCAACTTGTTTTTGGGTAACTATGTTGATTTTAGGTATTTTATTCTAATTAAATTAGAGTTCTATTTTTATCAACACAGAATAAGTCACGTTTGGAAGCTGCCGTATTTGGAGAAGGTGATTACCCTCTTCCTGGGTCCAAAATATGATGAAGAGGTCCAAAATATGATGTATGGTGCCCGCATAAGGTTGTTAGAGAATTGCTAGGGGAAAAGAGATTGCACGACACATTGACCGACGTAGTGATTTTGGATTACGACAATATATCGGATGACTTAGTCGTATTCTCAAACNAGGAGGGGTTTTCAGATCTTTGAATTCAAATGTTTTGCATTTGCTAATTGATTGACAATATGTTTAATTCAAAATGCTATTTCCAAGTTCTTGTCAATTAGGAAGCTATAAATTTCTTCTCTTTGGGCAGTGGAAAATTTCATGGGTAAAAGGCATCAAATTAGTAAACTATATTCAAATATTTACTTTCTGTTCAGTTGGAGCAACCGTTCATGGTATATGTGCAGGACACACTGTCTTATTGCTTGAATAGTTAGCAAAAATCGATTAATGGAAGGAGACAAGTTTATCGACCAGAATCTCTTCTCCATTCTGAGCATCGATGGAGGAGGAGGAATTAGAGGAATAATTCTTGCAGTTATTCTCAATTTCCTGGAGTGCGAACTTCAGGTAAGTCAAGAGTGACTTTCTATTTGAATATTATCTCTTTTTCACGGACTTCGTGTTCAGATTCATGGTCGTTAAGAATTGAGTACATTAGATCACTACTTTCGTAGAAACTCGATGGCCCAAAAGCAAGAATTGCTGACTACTTCAACACTGTCAGCGGAACAAACACCGGTGGTCTGATGACGGCAATGCTCACTTGCCCGAACTCTCGTGGTCGCCCTTTATACACTGCAAACGATATCATTAGCATTTATCTGAATTATTTTACTAGTATTTTCTGTCCACCCAGGTAATTGATGAAATTCATCGGTCTTTATCTTTTTTTTGTGACTACTCCATGTGAAATGAACCATTGAGACATTATGTCGCATACAATTAGATGTCATTCATCAACTTGTTTTTGGGTAAATATGTTGATTTTAGGTATGTTATTCTAATTAAATTAGAGTTCTATTTTTATCACTACAGAAGAAGTCACGTTTGGAAGCTGCCGTATTTGGAGAGGGTGATTACCTTCTTCCTGGGTCCAAACTATGATGGATGGTGCCCGCATAAGGTTGTTAGAGAATTGCTAGGGAAAAGAGATTGCACGACACATTAACCGACACAATGATTATGGATCACGACAATATATTGAATCACTTAGTCGTATTCTCAAATCAGGAGGTATTCATTCTTCTGTTTTCAACTATGTTTTCTTTTTTTGGTAAGGTATAATCATTTGTTTCCATTTAACTTGGACTGTTGGCATCTGGCCTTTTAGATGAAAAAATTACCAAGTCGAGATGCTCTCCTTTATGATATATGCATTGGGGCTATGGCAACACCGGGTTAACTGCCCTCTCACAATTTCGAGACAATCGATCATTCAGGAAAAATCACAAAATTCAACTTTGGTGGAATTGTCGCAAATAATTCGGTATATCTATAACATCTAGCGATTCGATTGCATTTCTTGAATTTAATACGGTGATTATTGACTTTTAAGATTTATTCCTTGAGACTGATTGTACTCTTTGCTCGAAGAGTTTCACTGCAATAACGGAAACAGTGAGGAAAGTGACGGGAGGGCATGACGATTTGGGTAAAGCGGGAAAGCACGGCCAGTTTCTCCTTTTATCGATCGAGACGGGGATGAGAGAAGACTGGCACGACAGGGCCGTTCTGTGTCTCATCAAGACTCTTGGCACCGAAGATTATTACCTTCATATTCAGGTTTTTGGCTCAAGCATTTACTAAGCATTTCCTAAAGTTAGGTTCTTAGATTGCAATAGCCAAATAGTTGACTCTTCCTATTTGAATTCCATGTGCTCAGTATGACACTTCGTGTGGGGATATACCTTCCATGGACGAAATTACCAAGGAGAATTTGTACAATCTACTGAAAGTTGGTGAAGATTTGTTGCGAAAACCGGTTCTTAAGAGAAACCCCAAAAGTGGCATTTTAGAGCGAGAGACCCATGCTGAGGCTCTTATAAGGTAAATTCAATTCTTTGTTACTTCTTATTGTTTCTAATTTGACCCTTTGGCTCATCCGCTCTCTGCAATTTCATGCTGTGTGTTGGCAGGTTCGCGAAACTGCTTTCTGAGGGTAAGAAGTGTCGAGACTGGTCGAGTTTTCAGGAAGAGTCATGACCAGTCGCAAATGAACATAGAGGGAGCTCCTCCTGGACTTGGCTTATAGATCTATTGCATGTTATGTTATCATAAAGTACTATCCTAGCAACAACTAGAGTGTTCTTTTCTTTTTTCTTTTTTTTTTCTGGGGTTGGAAAACTAAATTGATCTTGAAATGTTATTGGAATTGACTTGTTCTGATGAGAAAAAAATGAATTTCATGATTCAAGCAAACTTAATTTTGTCATAATGATCAAGCATCAGGTTTCCGGTTGTTTGAGCATTGAGTTAATATCATTTCCATGCAACCCAAAATATAGTTCTGAACATCGCATGATACATGTTGAAGGTGATTAAAACCACGTGTCTTGCATAGTTTGCACAAATAAGTTGGTTGCTGCTATTCATAGGTTGACGAATTTGTGTCATTAAGTGTTTGCTAATGACGTGTATATTTTTTATGCATCAAGTTCAATGACTATACAAGAACCTATAGACACGGTGGCATTGCACTTCCTAAGTCCCTTGATCATCACTTCCTTCCAACCTCTCTCGAAGAAAGTGGAAACTAAAAGAACTGCCCTTCGATCTCATGTTATAAGGTCCACACTACATGTTGGAATCTAAGTAGACAGTCCAAAAATTGTAGCATCATGGGATTGAAATTATTGCAACAATTATAAAAAATTCACCTAGTTACATTTCCCCTACATCTCACAAATGGGATTCATTAACAAAGTTTGTATTCGCCTATAGAGTAGCCCAATGAAGTGATGCAATGCACTCGATCTCAATCCCTGCATTCCATGGCAGAGAAACGACTTGATATGTTGAAGGAGCTGGGGTAGGTGCCACAAAATCAGCAACATAAAGACAATTGGTCACCTCAAAGGTATCTGAAATTGAGTTTTGAAGAATAGATGAATCCTACAATTTCAAGCATCAATTGTTCATACACAAGTCTATTTTGCATCAAGCTATCACATTCAATGAGTTCAAGCACAATACATAATGTGTTGCTGAATTTCCATTATAAGCCAATTGCCATAGTGAAATTGAGACCACCCGCGAGTGTGGGCTTTCAGATAATCACCCTTGGTCAAAACACCTTTGCGACAAGTCTCTTATTATAAATTTCAGCTTTTGAAGATACATATATATATATATATATATATATATTAACACTTAAATTTTTTCAATCATTTATTAATTGCATAGAAAATTATGGATTAATTTTCATTAATTTGCATTGCATATAGAAATTAGGAATATTTGCACTATTGGTATTAGTTATTAAAATTTTCAATAAATTAAATTAAAAAATTTGAAAATTTTTATGAAAAAGAAAAGAAGAAAAATTGAAGCGGGGCCGGGCTTCCTTTCTTTTTTGCGTGGGCCTGGCCCAGGCTCCTTCTTCCTCCCTCTTTTTTGCCCCTGGGCGAGCCCATCTTCCCCTTGTTTCGGCCCGGCCCGGGCGAGGTCCCTCGTTCCCTTTCGCGTGTCTGCAGCAAAGGACGACGGACGGTACAGAATGTCCGGAGACAGAGGAGGCCTGCGAGCGTCTGACCGGAGTAGGTGGTCGGGGGAGTCTGAGCAGAGAAAAAGGCAGCAAAAAACGGGGAGGAAGGAAGCTGGTTTTTCTGGGTTTGGAGGCGAAAAAGAGAGATCTAAGGGAGAGTGAGAGTGGAAGTTCTGAAAGAAAAACCAGATCTGGAAAAAAAAAGAAAACCAGAGAGCTCGAGGAAGCTGGGCTGAAGGAGAGAAACGGGGGAAGGCGAGCTTCTTCTGGGTTTTTCTGAGAGACCACAGGGTGAAAGAAAAAAAGCTCGGAGAGACGGAGCAGAAGAACGGAGGTGGCTTTTCTGGGTTTTCTCTGTGGTTGAGCCGTTCTTTTCTTCAGTTCTTGTTGCCCGAGAGACAGCAAAAAGAGGAAAAAAACGCAGAAGCGAGAGGGTGACGATTTTCTGATTGGACTGAGAGAGAGACAGGGAGAGCTATGAGAGAGATCTGAGAGCTGGACAGACTAAGAGAAAAGGATAGACAGTGGAGGAAAACAGCAACTTGGTTTCTGGGTTTTAAAAAAAAAAACGCAGAAAAAAGAGAGCAGAAGAAGGGAAGGAAGGAGGGGGGGTCATCTCCCCTGGCCATCCACGACTGAAGGCCCTCAGACCTTGCTTTCTGGCTGCAAGTCCCGCGTCCACATCCTGGGTGCAGCACGCCCGTCGCCCGTCATCGCGGATCTTGCACCAGGGACACTACCCGTCGCGGCTCCGGGAGTTCCACAGTCACTGATCCGCGACGCTCGCCGTTTTTTGGGCTTCCTCGTAGCATTTCCTCCGCTCACGGCCGCTGCCTCCTCTCTTGACCAAATCCGATGAGCTGCTGCCGCTCAGCGTCAACTGTCCTCAAGTAGCTCGCGAAGCCAAGCCGAAGAGGCTGTTGCCCTGTTCGTGCGACTCCATGTGCTGTTACCGCTTCCGACGACGACGATGACGAGGAGGAGCTAATGCCAGCACCGGCCCGCAATGTCCCTGCTGCTTGTGCTGATCCGAGAAGACCCGCATCGTGACGACAAAGCTGTTCGTGATCTTGCGACGAAAAACCTGTGGCTGCTCCATCTCGATGTCGACGACCTTGCTGGCCTAGCGTCACACTGGGACTGAGCGCCCCAATGAAGTTGCGGGCCACCAATGATATAATGGAAGCAGCAAATTCCTCTACGAAGTGGAGGAAATGTCCATCCTCGAAAAAGAAGAAAAGGAAGCTGACTGGAGGTGTGAGATTCTTGTTGAAGAAAAGAGAGAGTAAGAACAAGAAGAAAAGAGGATGAGAAAGGTTCTCTTCACGAAAAGCTTCTGGAGAAATTCAACATTTCATCAGTCGACGTCCATCGCAGCCGAACACCGTCTTCGTCGATTTTGGTTGCTGCAACTTTTTCATGAACGAAGGTAATGTCTTCTACTTGCTCAAACCGAAATTGAACTCTAGTTCATGTTTACGTTTTGAACATGATGCTGCTGAGATAATCTGAAATAGATTTTCATTATTCGTAATGGCCGAGAATGAGCTGTTTGTCCTAGATCTGCATATAGACGTTGCGGATGAATTGTAATGACCTGTTTGATTAAATGCCTCATAGGCACGAACAGAAAATTATTTGGGATCTTGTTCAAATATGAGGATGTGTCGATGTAGGTCGATTATTGTTGATTGATTCTCTAGCCTTTAGGTTCGATATCAGTCATATTTCATTCTTACTACGACAACATCCACCCGCTTCTTTTGTTCCCTTTTTGCATCTTTGAGTCGTCACCGATGGCACTATTCCGGCGGTCAATCGTGGAGGTCCAGAGATAAGAGACAGTGAAGAGTGGACGTCTAATATGCTGTGATTACCTGCTGTGATAATTATCCTTCATTCATGCGTTTTAGAATGTTGAGTCTTGATTGAAGATCTGTGTGACCTTGGCAATGGTGGTGCTTTCGGGAAGTAGGTAAGTCGAGGAAGAAGATGAAGCAGGAGGAAAAGGACAAAACAGAAAAGGACAATAATAAATTGTAATGAAGAAAAAAAGAAACAAAGAGGGGCTGGGTAAAAAATCGCCGAACAGGGACGAGGCAGAGGGTTTTGATACGGGCTGGGCTTAAGCTTTTGTAAGAAGATTGAAATGGGTTGATTTGCAAACCTTTCTTATTTTGGGTCAATTTAATGAAAAATTCGTGTGGGCCTTAGGGCAGGCTCGGTCGATAGTCCAGCCCGGATCGATAGGGTCCGGGTCGGTTTAGTAGCACCGGGTCGGAGACCCGGCCCGAATCACTTTAAATTTTTTTTTTAAAAAAATCCAAAAATTCAGAAATTCAAAAATATTCAAAAAATCTTAAAAAATTCGAAAATCCTTAAAAATTAATAAAAATGTTTTTTTTAAATTCAGAAAAGTTTTGAAAGTTTTTATTAATTTTTTTTTAAATATAGAAAATTCCAAAAACATTAATCAATGTTTTTAAAAAAAATTCAGAAAAGTCAAAAAATATCAAAAATCTTGAAAGCTTGTTTTTTGTTTAATTTCGGGAAATTCGAAAATATTAAAAAATATTAAAAATATAAAAATATAAAAATTCAGAAAATTCAGAAAACCCTTAAAAAAGAAAAAATACCAAAATTGAATAAGCATTTAGGGCTCTACAATAGGTTTTTGTTTTTGTGTTATATTATGTGCCTTGTTTTGTCACGATTTTTGGATGCTATTTCCTTACTGTAGAACGGTTAAAATAAACCTTAGTTTCCTCAAATACATTGCCAAGATCTCACTAATGCACGATTAAGTTAGGTACCGAAAAGGCGTTAGTTGCGTGACTAACGTAATCAAGTCACCAACCCTATATTCTCTGGTTACGTAAAAGTGAGGCACGTTCTCATGCCTCACTCGGTTCCTAGTCGACCCCAATAGACTAGTGGCAACTTATTGTTTGAAAATTTTGCGAATATCCATGTCGTGCGGGGTATGGGCTTGGAAGAGCCCGTGTTAATTAAAGGCCGTCGGCCCGAAATTAACAATACCCCTAAATTTATTTGAAATTATTTAGAAAATTTTTTAAAGAGGTTGCAACAGGGCTTTACAATAGGGATTGTTTATGTTGTTTTCTTTTAGGTGTTGTTTGTGTATTTCAATTCTATTTACTTGATTGCGCAATTTTACTATGTTGATTATTATTTTTATTTTTAGAATGGTTAGGAGGAACATTAAAATCTTCGATAGGTGATATTTTGGTTAGCAAATAATCAAATTTGGATATCGAAAGGCTTTTAGTTAAATAGTTAGGGTAATCAAGTTCTTGTTTCCAAGATCTCTGGTTGCACATTGCAATCAAGACAATACTCCCATGTCTTGATTAGGATTTCTAGCTAACCCTTGCCGTTGGCTAGTGGCGGCTCCTTTTGAACACATAAACTAGGAAAACTAATGTCGTGCAAGGTGCGGACGTAGGGAGAGTCCAAAGCAATCCCTCAAGGGTAGGTGGCGACACCAAAAAGTTTAGGTCAGCATTTCTTGAAAGAAACAATCTGTTAGCCTTGAAACATGCGAATAATGTGAGGCAAAATCAATGGCGTATGGAAAAAAGAGTTGATGGAAAGGATACGAGGGCAAAGGCACTTGCTCTGGCGTCCAAATTGAGCAAATCGCTGCATAATAGGCACTGGTGTCTTCGGATAATAAGGGCCAATACTTCAGTGCTTTCATTGGATGACCATCATGTTTTTTTGGTATTCACCATGACACCACCATTTACAATTTTAAATTTTGTGATTGAAGAGTTGGCCATTTGAAAATTGTGGGACGCTACCGAAATCAATATGCATATGTCAAAAAGGAGGGCATCTTTACTTGCTGATTCTTTAACTAGGAGCATAGTCTAACAATCCAAATTAGATGAAAACAATTGATCAAAAATACTGAAAAAGGATATCTCATGACTTGAGAATATGAAATTCTTATTGTTGTATATCACAATCACAACGTTGATCAATGTATCATGCAATCTTTTCTTCCTAAGTAATTATCTCATAGACTGTGTAGATGCTTTCCATCATATTTTAGATAAAGACACCCTAATGGACTTCTTTAAATCATGCAACCCCAAATGCATACTCTATATTGATTAAAAGGAAATATCAATCGTAAAATTTTCTAATATTATCGGAAATTATATAATAAATTCCTAAAGTCAACATAATTACTTTATTATACTAATTTCAAATCTAATTAATTAACTAATTACTTGGGCTATAAATATATGTATACTTAAATCAATGCGATATCTCTACTCTACATTTCTCATGAATAGTCATGACAAAATAAATATAACTGATAATTTTCGTCAATTACCTGGATTGAGGGAAAATCTTAAGGCTTTCTTTCAAATAAAACGCCAAAATCTCTTAAGGTAAATAAAGGGCGGCTTTCTTTGTTTGGGCAAGTTAGCATCACAATAATTAGACCTTTGGGTGTTTGTTCCGGCAATTGTATGGAAATAGTTGGTGATTCTTATGTCTGTATTGTCCAGTCTCTACATAGATCAATGTAATCATTGTAAGCTTCATTTCGATATCCAATTTAATGAAGATTGGGAAATCAATTGATGATTAGTCGATCTAAGATTTTAAAAAAGAAATTAGGGTTAAGATTGGCGAAAAATCCTTATAGAATAGCTAAGGTGGAGACGGAAATCCAATATCTTTTGGCGGATAATCTTAAAAAAAGAGGAAGTTACTAAATTGACCTTGTTAGATGAATTTCGTTATAAAACACACTTATCCCATAGCCTACTAATTCAAATGAGTAAATTGACCTTGCCATAAAGATTTTTTTATAAAACAAACTTATCCCATAACTTACTTATTATTACATTAATTTATGCTCGTTTTTCTTTATATTTTAATGTGACTAATTTAAATGAATAAAAAATAGGATATTAATTTATTTCTTCAATTTATGATTCTCCTAAACATATTATCATATCAAATCTACACGCACATAAATCTGAAACATGAATGTCTATGAAAAATAGAGAAGAAAGTCATTTTCGAAATATCTAAAATTGGGACTCCAAGTAATTAAGAATAACTACGGCAATTACTTCTCCCAAATTCCACCACAGCCGATGCTTATGTGCCAATGAAACCCAAAGAGGTCTCCTCCATATCGTATTTCCGAAGGGACGTGGTTTCTGAAACATAGATGAGATCATCCATTGATTGGATTGATCAGAAAAAGATTTTGGTGTCTCTTCTGGATAAATCTGGTCTCATCTCTCAAAAACATGTCCTTCCAAGATATGATGATGAATGAGGGAGGGACAAAGAAAAAAGACAATTTGATCTCCTGGATTTCATAGTTGGAATTAGTGAGAATAATTACCGTAGTCATTTTCAATTACTTAGTTCTCAACTTTTAAGTATTTCGAAAATTGCTTTCTTCTCTATTTTTTATGGAAATGTTTTAAATTTAAGAGTTTTAAAGTTTGATAATAATGTTAATATGTTTGGGTGAGTTATAAATTGAAAATATAACTCAATTTCTTTTTTTTTATTCGTTTAAATTTGGACACATAAAAATGTATAGACAAGCGAGTGTAACCCAACTTATTTAATAAGTAAGCTATTAAACAAGAGAGTTTACTTTGCTTTCTTGCTTGCTATTTCTCGAAGAATATTCGCCAAAAGAGTATCGGATTTCTATTTCCACCTTTATGAAATTAGCCATTTTGAATCAAGACTAAATAGATTGGTAAGCAAAGCATGGCAGGCTTGCTATGGGCTTTTTCATCAGTTTTTCCCTAATTTTTATTTGAAATCTTAGATCTATCAATCAGCAATTGATTTCCCAATTTTGATTATGTTCGATATCAAGATGAAACTTACGATTACATTCGATATTACTTGTGTAAATATTAGACGGTCCGACACAAAAATCACTAACTACTTTCACACAATTGCTGGAATAAGCACCAAGGTTTAATTACTGTGATGTTAATTTGTCCGAATAAAGAATGCTGCCCTTTTATTTACCTCAAAAGAGATTGTAGAGTTTTATTTGACAAAATGACCTTAAGATTTTCTCTCAATTAAGGTAAATAATGAAGTTATCAACTATGTTTTTTTTCTCATGACTATTTATATGAAATGTACATTAGAGATATCGTGTTGATTCATTGATCCAGGTATACATATATTGATATCGGGTGATTTAGTTCATCATTTAGATTTGGTTTGAAATTAATATAATAGAGTAATTATTTTGAATTTATGAATTTATTAATTTCTGATAAATTTAGAAAACTTTACAGTTGATATTTTAAATAATATAGTCTGTATTTAAGGGTTACATGGTTTAATGGAGGTCATTAGCTGTCAGGTTCAAAATATGATGGAAAAAGTATGAGAGAATTATTTGGGAAGAGATTGTCATAATTTCTTCTCTGCTACATACTAACCTAAAGTCATTAGAAGACCTGAGAATGCTTTCAAATTGCTGCTGTTCGTTAGAGTCATAGCTCCACACTTTTAGGGAACGTATTGAGTTGGAATCTTTCTGCTTAATCTCTCATTTAGTAGTGGGATCACTCAACATGTATCTTCTCACTGTAGAAACACGAGTTACTATTGTTGCTGATGTGGGATCGGTGATTATGTGGTTCAGTGGCTGTTTTGGTCAAATCGATATTAGCAAATGAGAAGCATATTCTATGTGGCTGGCAGCATTGGCGCTGTAGGTGGCATATTTTTTATAGCAATTTTTCATGGAAGAGAAAATTGGTCATAGTTGTAAAATCACTTGTTTGTTTTTTCTCATTATTTATATTTTGGCTTATCCATTAATTGCAATTATGTGATTGCAAGTTTGCTAAACTGCTTTCTAAGAGAAGTCGGACTAAATTTCATAGACTCAATTTTATGGCATTCTAATATCGTCATGAATTCAATAATAAACTAAAATCCATGCCATTCTAATACTATCCTTAACTCAAAGGAATCCATAAGGACGGAGGCAAACAAAAATCTACATGCCCATCAGCAAAAAATACCGGTAGACTAATCTTCAAATTTTTCCTGATTCGGATTGGTTCTCATGTGAAATTTAGTGCGAGTCAATGCTTCCTGCTGTCAAAAAGCAGTTTAATAAACTTGCAACCACATGACATCCAATTGCAATTAATGGATAAGCCAAAGGGTCAAAATATAAATAATAAGAAAAAACAAACAAGTGAATTTATCGGCCCAGCAAGTTGCCCTCAGTCCCAGTCCCAGTCCCAAGCCCCAAGCTAGTCAATGAGGTGGACAGAATCCTGCGCAAGCCCTATGACGATATTAAGTCCCACTACACACTTGGGAAAGAACTAGGTAGAGGTCAGTTCAGTGTCACTTATCTCTGTACTGAGATTTCCACTGGTAGGCAATATGCTAGAAAGTCCATTTCAAAGAGGAAGCTTGTGACCAAGAATGACAAGGCGGACATGAGGAGGGAGATTCAGATCATGCAGTATTTGAGTAGCCACCCTGATATAGTGGAGTTCAAGGGTGCTTATGAGGAGAGGCAAGCGGTCCACCTTGTGATGGAGCTCAGTGCCAGTGGCAAGCTTTTTGATAGGATCATCGCAAAGGGGCACTACAGCGAAAGAGCTGCAGCTACAATCTGTATGGTTACTGTCAATGTTGTTCATGCCTGCCATTTCATGGGTGTTTTGCATAGGGATCTCAAGCCTGAGAAATTCTTCTTGGCTAGCAGAGATGAGAATGCCCCCTTGAAGACTACAGATTTCGGCCCGTCTGTGTTCATTGAATAAGGTGAATATTTAATTTTCACTTAAGTTCTGGCAAATTAATTAACTGGTAGTGAATTTACTCTGATATGGACCAGCTTCCACTTTTGAAAGTGAAATGGTAAGTAGTTTGCAATTTTAGGATATTGAACCTTCGGCTCTGGCTTTTTGTGAAAGAAGCTGTTGTCTTTGTTGATTCTAAGACGTTTTCCTTTTTGGAACTGATGGTGAGGACATGGTACAATGGTGCCAGTCTGTTTTTCAGGGTGTCTAGAGTGCATGTAAGATCATGACATGCGAATGGTAGAACCGTCTGTGTTCATTGAATAAGGTGAATATTTAATTTTCACTTAAGTTCTGGCAAATTAATTAACTGGTAGTGAATTTACTCTTATCATAAGGTTGTGAATTACGATACATTGTATCTCTCTTTTAGGTGGTTAGATGCTGAGTTGCTGCATAATTTTCTGCAGAAGAGTAGTATTTGGCACAAGCTTGTGTTGTTTATTTCCATCAAAGAATGTAGCAGCTCCCTGATGTCTCTTGTACAATGCTAGATGCTTGAAAGGCAGTTGTTGCTTGCAAGTGAAAATTGATGTGCTGTACAACTGAGATCTGTTGTTGCCAGTTGCTGATAATAGTAACTTTTGCAGATAGGCTCAGCTTTGCATTCTGTTATAGCTCTCAAATGTTAGAAGAAGGTGAGAGGATATTACTTAGCATAGTTATGCACATGGCTTTTTTGACTGTTTCCATTGCTTACCTTTTAAACCATTTTCCAGGCGAGGAGTACCGGGATATTGTCTGGAGTGCTTACTATGTTGCTCCTGAGGTTTTGTGGCGCAAGTATGGGAAGGAAATTGACATTTGGAGTGCAGGAGTCAATACTTTATATCCTACTCAGTGGTGTGCCTCCATTTTGGGCTGGTAAAGACCATATCCTTCTCTTTTCCTTAGTTTCCTTACATAATCCTTCACGCTCTTAGGAGCACGTTGTTCAATCATCTCTTCAGAACCATGCTAGCAATGGAGTGGTGCGTGATTTTGGCATTGGTAGTGTCTAATAAGTGCGCCATTGCAGAAACTGAGAAGGGGATATTTGACGCAATACTGCAAGGAGATATTGATTTTGAAAGTCAACCATGGCCGAGTATATCCCATAGTGCTAAGGATCTGGTCAAGAAAATGTTGACAAAGGACCCCAAGAAAACGATTACTTCTGCCCAGGTTTTAGATGATTGTACTTCGCCTTTCAAGAGGCATGCTCTTAGAAATGTTTAATGCCAGTCAATTTTGTTGGAATCCTTTTGACTTGGAAACCTTCATGCTACTCTATCAAGGATATTATTGTTTTGCAAATATGAAGTATGAGAAGTGCTAGCTATTTTATCTAAGCCTAAGTTTATTACTAACAAGATTTTTTCTACTTAACAATGAAAGTAGGAGTCTTCTTCTGGCATGTTATTTATCTAGATATAGTAAAAATTTAGAACTCGATGGTACATTGGGAGCTTATATTCTCTTCTGATCAACCTCGTGATATATTTGTCTCATGCATTGTCTCATGCAGAGCATCACTGGATTAAGGAAGGTGGAGATGCATCAGACAAGCCAATAGACAGTGCTGTCCTTTCAGGATTGAAGCAATTCAGAGCAATGAACAAGTTGAGGAAACATGCGTTGAAGGTTAGTCCTTGCATTTTTTGATTGCATCTTGTTCTTTTTGTCCCTTTTTGTACTTGATGAAAGAGTATACAAGGGTAACTAAAGGGGTTGTTTCTGGATTTTTTTTTT
>MU090341.1:0-32375 GCA_014858505.1 Corymbia citriodora subsp. variegata
CTGCCCGCTGTTCGAGATTTTCGACCGGAAACTGGACCCAAACCTCAAAATACCCGCGAAATGCCGCGAGCGGGTCAAGTCGGCGAGTTCTCTGGGGATCTTGGGACCACTCTGGGGTGGTCTTTTGGCCTGTTTCCCACTTCTGGGCAGCCGAAATCACCGGTCCGGCGTGCTGTCGGGGCCGTTCTGCTCGCGATCCGCCAGGACAGGGCAGCGACGTTCCCGGGGCGGCTGGCGTGCCGCCGGTAGGTGACCCTCGTCGAAATTTACAACATAGACAACTTTTTTGCTCGGTTTGGGGTCTCTCAGGGCTGGGCGAGTGGGGCTCGGCCTCCGGATGTCCGTACGGGCCCATCTGGCTGCCCGCTGTTCGAGATTTTCGACCGGAAACTGGACCCAAACCTCAAAATACCCGCCAAATGCCGTGGTAGGGTCAAGCCGGCGAGTTCTCTGGCCATTTTGGGACCACTCTGGGGTGGTCTTTTGGCCTGTTTCCCACTTCTGCGCAGCCGAAATCACCGGTCCGGCGTACTGTGGGGGCCGTTCCGCTCGCGATCCGCCAGGACAGGGCAGCGACGTTCCCGGGGCGGCTGGCGTGCCGCCGGTAGGTGACCCACGTCGAAATTTACAACATAGACAACTTTTTTGCTCGGTTTGGGGCTTCTCAGGGCTGGCGAGTGGGGCCCGGCCTCCGGATGTCCGTACGGGCCTATCTGGCTGCCCGCTGTTCGAGATTTTTGACCGGAAACTGGACCCAAACCTCAAAATACCCGCCAAATGCCGCGAGCGGGTCAAGTCGGCGAGTTCTCTGGGCATCTTGGGACCACTCTGGGGTGGTCTTTTGGCCGGTTTCCCACTTCTGGGCAGCCGAAATCACCGGTCCGGCGTGCTGTCGGGGCCGTTCCGCTCGCGATCTGCCAGGACAGGGCAGCGACGTTCTCGGGGCGGCTGGCGTGACGCCGGTAGGTGACCCGCGTCGAAATTTATAACATAGACAACTTTTTTGCTCGGTTTGGGGCTCTCAAGGCTGGGCGAGTGGGGCTCGGCCTCCGGATGTCCGTACGGGCCTATCTAGCTGCCCGCTGTTCGAGATTTTCGACCGGAAACTGGACCCAAACAGCAAATGCCGCGGTAGGGTCAAGCCGGCGAGTTCTCTGNGTACGGGCCTATCTGGCTACCCGCTGTTCGAGATTTTCGACCGGAAGCTGGACCCAAACCGCAAAATCCCCGCCAAATGCCGCGAATGGGTCAAGCCGACGAGTACTCAAGGCATTTTGGGACCATTCAGGGGTGGTCTTTTGGCCTGCTTCCCACTTCTGGCCAGTCGAAATCACCGGTCCGGCGTGCTGTTGGGGCCGTTCCGCTTGCGATCCGCCATGACAGGGCGGCGACGTTCTCGGGGCAGCTGGCGTGCCGCCGGTAGGTGACCCGCGTCGAAATTTACAACATAGAGAACATTTTTGCTCGATTTAGGGCCTCTCAGGGCTAGGAGAGGGGGGCTCGGCCTCCGGATGTCCGTACGGGCCTATCTGGCTGCCCGCTGTTCGAGATTTTCGACCGGAAGCTGGACCAAAACCGAAAAATCCCCGCCAAATGCCGCGAACGGGTCAAGCCGGCGAGTTCTCTGGGCATTTTGGGACCACTCTGGGGTGGTCTGTTGGCCTGTTTCCCACTTCTGGGCTGCCGAAATCACCGGTCCGGCGTCCTGTTGGGGCCGTTCCGCTCGCGATTCGCCAGGACAGGGCAGCGACGTTCCCGGGGCGGCTGGCGTGCCGCCGGTTGGTGACCCGCTTAGAAATTCACAACATAGACAACTTTTTTGCTCGGTTTGGGGCCTCTCAGGTCTGGGCGAGTGGGGCTCGGCCTCCGGATGTCCGTACGGGCCTATCTGGCTGCCCGCTGTTCGAGATTTTCGACCGGAAACTGGACCCAAACCTCAAAATACCCGCCAAATGCCGCGAGCGGGTCAAGTCGGCGAGTTCTCTGGGCATCTTGGGACCACTCTGGGGTGGTCTTTTGGCCTGTTTCCCACTTCTGGGCAGCCGAAATCACCGGTCCGGCGTGCTGTTGGGGCCGTTCTGCTCGCGATCTGCCAGGACAGGGCAGCGACGTTCCCGGGGCGGCTGGCGTGCCGCCGGTTGGTGACCCGCGTCGAAATTTACAACATAGACAACTTTTTTGCTCGGTTTGGGGCCTCTTAGGGCTGGGCGAGTGGGGCTCGGCCTCCGGATGTCCATAGGGGCCTATCTGGCTGCCCGCTGTTCGAGATTTTCGACCGGAAACTGGACCCAAACCGCAAAATCCCCGCCAAATGCCGCGAGCGGGTCAAGCCGGCGAGTTCTCTGGGCATTTTGGGACCACTCTAGGGTGGTCTTTTGTTCTATTTCCCACTTCTAGGCAGCCGAAATCACCAGTCCGGCGTGCTGTTGGGGCCGTTCCGATCTCGATCCTCCAGGACAGGGCAGCGACGTTCCCGGGGCGGCTGGCGTGCCGCCGGTTGGTGACCCGCTTCGAAATTCACAACATAGACAACTTTTTTGCTCGGTTTGGGGCCTCTCAGGTCTGGGCGAGTGGGGCTCGGCCTCCGGATGTCCATAGGGGCCTATCTGGCTGCCCGCTGTTCGAGATTTTCGACCGGAAACTGGACCCAAACCTCAAAATACCCGCCAAATGCCGCGAGCGGGTCAAGTCGGCGAGTTCTCTGGGCATCTTGGGACCACTCTGGGGTGGTCTTTTGGCCGGTTTCCCACTTCTGGGCAGCCGAAATCACCGGTCCGGCGTGCTGTCGGGGCCGTTCCGCTCGCGATCTGCCAGGACAGGGCAGCGACGTTCTCGGGGCGGCTGGCGTGACGCCGGTAGGTGACCCGCGTCGAAATTTACAACATAGACAACTTTTTTGCTCGGTTTGGGGCTCTCAAGGCTGGGCGAGTGGGGCTCGGCCTCCGGATGTCCTTACGGGCCTATCTAGCTGCCCGCTGTTCGAGATTTTCGACCGGAAACTGGACCCAAACAGCAAAATCCCCGCCAAATGCCGCGGTAGGGTCAAGCCGGCGAGTTCTCTGGGCATTTTGGGACCACTCTGGGGTGGTCTTTTGGCCTGTTTCCCACTTCTGGGCAGCCGAAATCACCGGTCCGGCGTCCTGTTGGTGCCGTTCCGCTCGCGATTCGCCAGGACAGGGCAGCGACGTACCCGGGGCGGCTGGCGTGCCGCCGGTTGGTGACCCGCTTCGAAATTTACAACATAGACAACTTTTTTGATCGGTTTGGGGCCTCTCAGGTCTGGGCGAGTGGGGCTCGGCCTCCGGATGTCCGTACGGGCCTATCTGGCTGCCCGCTGTTCGAGATTTTCGACCGGAAACTGGACCCAAACCTCAAAATACCCGCCAAATGCCGCGAGCGGGTCAAGTCGGCGAGTTCTCTGGGCATCTTGGGACCACTCTGGGGTGGTCTTTTGGCCTGTTTCCCACTTCTGGGCAGCCGAAATCACCGGTCCGGCGTGCTGTCGGGGCCGTTCCGCTCGCGATCCGCCAGGACAGGGCAGCGACGTTCCCGGGGCGGCTGGCGTGACGCCGGTAGGTGACCCGCGTCGAAATTTACAACATAGACAACTTTTTGGCTCTATTTGGGGCCTCTAAGGGCAGGGCGAGTGGAGCTCGGCCTCCGGATGTCCTTACGGGCCTATCTAGCTGCCCGCTGTTCGAGATTTTCGACCAGAAACTGGACCCAAACAGCAAAATCCCCGCCAAATGCCGCGGTAGGGTCAAGCCGGCGAGTTCTCTGGGCATTTTGGGACCACTCTGGGGTGGTCTTTTGGCCTGTTTCCCACTTCTGCGCAGCCGAAATCACCGGTCCGGCGTACTGTTGGGGCCGTTCCGCTCGCGATCCGCCAGGACAGGGCAGCGACGTTCCCGGGGCGGCTGGCGTGCCGCCGGTAGGTGACCCGCGTCGAAATTTACAACATAGACAACTTTTTTGCTCGGTTTGGGGCCTCTCAGGGCTGGGCGAGTGGGGCTCGGCCTCCGGATGTCCGTACGGGCCTATCTGCCTGCTCGCTGTTCGAGATTTTCGACCGAAAACTGGACCCAAAGCGCAAAATCCCCGCCAAATGCCGCGTTAGGGTCAAGCCGGCGAGTTCTTTGGGTATTTTGGGACCACTCTGGGGTGGTCTTTTGGCCTGTTTCCCACTTCTGGGCAGCCGAAATCACCAGTCCGGCGTGCTGTCGGGGCCGTTCCGCTCGCGATCCGCCAGGACAGGGCAGCGACGTTCCCGGGGCGGCTGGCGTGACGCCGGTAGGTGACCCTCGTCGAAATTTACAACATAGACAACTTTTTTGCTCGGTTTGGGGCTGTCAGGGCTGGGCGAGTGGGGCTCGGCCTCCGGATGTCCGTACGGGCCTATCTAGCTGCCCGCTGTTCGAGATTTTCGACCAGAAACTGGACCCAAACAGCAAAATCCCCGCCAAATGCCGCGGTAGGGTCAAGCCGGCGAGTTCTCTGGGCATTTTGGGACCACTCTGGGGTGGTCTTTTGGCCTGTTTCCCACTTCTGCGCAGCCGAAATCACCGGTCCGGCGTACTGTTGGGGCCGTTCCGCTCGCGATCCGCCAGGACAGGGCAGCGACGTTCCCGGGGCGGCTGGCGTGCCGCCGGTAGGTGACCCGCGTCGAAATTTACAACGTAGACAACTTTTTTGCTCGGTTTGGGGCCTCTCAAGGCTGGGCGAGTGGGGCTCGGCCTCCGGATGTCCGTACGGGCCTATCTGCCTGCTCGCTGTTCGAGATTTTCGACCGGAAACTGGACCCAAAGCGCAAAATCCCCGCCAAATGCCGCGTTAGGGTCAAGCCGGCGAGTTCTTTGGGTATTTTGGGACCACTCTGGGGTGGTCTTTTGGCCTGTTTCCCACTTCTGGGCAGCCGAAAACACCGGTCCGGCGTGCTGTTTTGGCCGTTCCGCTCGCGATCCGCCAGGACAGGGCAGCGATGTTCCCGCGGTGGCTGGCGTGCCGCCGGTAGGTGACCCGCGTCGAAATTTACAACATAGACAACTTTTTTGCTCGGTTTGGGGCCTCTCAGGGCTGAGAGTGGGGCTCGGCCTCCGGATGTCCGTACGGGCCTTTATGGCTGCCCGCTGTTCGAGATTTTCGACCGGAAACTGGACCCAAACCTCAAAATCCCCGCCAAATGCCGCGTTAGGGTCAAGCCGGCGAGTTCTCTAGGTATTATGGGACCACTCTGGGGTGGTCTTTTGGCCTGTTTCCCACTTCTGGGCAGCCGAAATCACCGGTCCGGCGTGCTGTTGGGGCCGTTCCGCTTACGATCCGCCAGGACAGGGCAGCGACGTTCCCGGGGTGGCTGGCGTGCCGCCGGTAGGTGACCCTCGTCGAAATTTACAACATAGACAACTTTTTTGCTCGGTTTGGGGTCTCTCAGGGATGGGCGAGTGGGGCTCGGCCTCCGGATGTCCGTACGGGCCTATCTGGCTGCCCGCTGTTCGAGATTTTCGACCGGAAACTGGACCCAAACCGCAAAATCCCCGCCAAATGCCGCGAGCGGGTCAAGCCGGCGAGTTCTCTGGGCATTCTGGGACCACTCTGGGGTGGTCTTTTGGCCTGTTTCCCACTTCTGGGCAGCCGAAATCACCGTTCCAGCATGCTATTGGGGCCGTTCCGCTCGCGATCCGCCAGGACAGGGCAGCGACGTTCTCGGGGTGGCTGGCGTGTCGCCGGTAGGTGACCCGCGTCGAAATTTACAACATAGACAACTTTTTTGCTCGGTTTGGGGCCTCTCAGGGCTGGGCGAGTGGGGCTCGGCCTCCGGATGTCCGTACGGGCGTATCTGGCTGCTCGCTGTTCGAGATTTTCGACCGGAAACTGGACCCAAACCGCAAAATCCCAGCAAAATGCCGCGTTAGGGTCAAGCCGGCGAGTTCTCTGGGCATTTTGGGACCACTCTAGGGTGGTCTTTTGGCCTGTTTCCCACTTCTGGGCAGCCGAAATCACCGGTCCGGCGTGCTGTTGGGGCCGTTCCGCTCGCGATCCGCCAGGACAGGGCAGAGAAGTTCCCGGGGCGGCTGGCGTGCCGCCGGTAGGTGACCCGCGTCGAAATTTACAACATAGACAACTTTTTTGCTCGGTTTGGGGCCTCTCAGGGCTGGGCGTGTGGGCCTCGGCCTCCGGATGTCCATACGGGCCTATCTGGCTGCCCGCTGTTTGAGATTTTCGACCGGAAACTGGACCCAAACCGCAAAATCCTCGCCAAATGCCGCTTTAGGGTGAAGCCGGCGAGTTCTCTAGGCATTTTACGACCACTCTGGGGTGGTCTTTTGGCCTGTTTCCCACTTCTAGGCAGCCGAAATCACCGGTCCGGCGTGCTGTTGGGGCCGTTCCGCTCGCGATCCGCCAGGACAGGGCAGCGACCTTCCCGGGACGGCGGGCGTACCGCCGGTAGGTGACCCGCGTCGAAATTTACAACATAGACAACTTTTTTGCTCGGTTTGGGGCCTCTCAAGGCTGAGCGAGTGGGGCTCGGCCTCCGGATGTCCGTACGGGCCTATCTGGCTGCCCGCTGTTCGAGATTTTCGACCGGAAACTGGACCCAAATCGCAAAATTCCCGCCAAATGCCGCGTTAGGGTCAAGCCGGCGAGTTCTCTGGGCATTTTGGGACCACTCTGGGGTGGTCTGTTGGCCTGTTTCCCACTTCTGGGCTGCCGAAATCACCGGTCCGGTGTGCTGTTGGGGACGTTCCGCTCGCGATCCGCCAGGACAGGGCAGCGACGTTCCCAGGGCGGCTGGCGTGCCGCCGGTAGGTGACCCGCGTCGAAATTTACAAGATAGACAACTTTTTTGCTCGGTTTGTGGCCTCTCAGGGCTGGGGGAGTGGGGCTCGGCAACCGGATGTCCGTACGGGCCTATCTGGCTGCCCGCTGTTCGAGATTTTCGACCGGAAACTGGACCCAAATCGCAAAATTCCCGCCAAATGCCGCGTTAGGGTCAAGCCGGCGAGTTCTCTGGGCATTTTGGGACCACTCTGGGGTGGTCTGTTGGCCTGTTTCCCACTTCTGGGCTGCCGAAATCACCGGTTCGGTGTGCTGTTGGGGACGTTCCGCTCGCGATCCGCCAGGACAGGGCAGCGACGTTCCCAGGGCGGCTGGCGTGCCGCCGGTAGGTGACCCGCGTCGAAATTTACAACATAGACAACTTTTTTGCTCGGTTTGGGGCCTCTCAGGGCTGGGCGAGTGGGGCTCGGCAACCGGATGTCCGTACGGGCCTATCTGGCTGCCCGCTGTTCGAGATTTTCGACCGGAAACTGGACCCAAATCGCAAAATCCCCGCCAAATGCCGCGTTAGGGTCAAGCCGGCGAGTTCTCTGGTCATTTTGGGACCACTCTGGGGTGGTCTCTTGGCCTGTTTCCCACTTCTGGGCTGCCGAAATCACCGGTCCGGCGTGTTGTTGCGGCCGTTCCGCTCGCGATCCGCCAGGACAGGGCAGCGAAGTTCCCGGGGCGGCTGGCGTGCCGCCGGTAGGTGACCCGCTTCGAAATTTACAACATAGACAACTTTTTTGCTCGGTTTGGGGCCTCTTAGGGCTGGGCGATTGGGGCTCGGCCTCCGGATGTCCGTACGGGCCTATCTGGCTTCCCGCTGTTCGAGATTTTCGACCGGAAACTGGACCCAAACCTCCAAATCCCCGCCAAATGCCGCTAGCGGGTCAAGCCGGCGAGTACTCTGGGCATTTTGGGACCACTCTGGGGTGGTCTTTTGGCCTGTTTCCCACTTCTGGGCAGCCGAAATCACCGGTCCGGCGTGCTGTTGGGGCCGTTCCGCTCGCGATCCGCCAGGACAGGACAGCGACGTTCCCGGGGCGGCTGGCGTGCCGCCGGTAGGTGACCCGCGTCTAAATTTACAACATAGACAACTTTTTTGCTCGGTTTGGGGTCTCTCAGGGCTGGGCGAGTGGGGCTCGGCCTCCGGATGTCCGTACGGGCCTATCTGGCTGCCCGCTGTTCGAGATTTTCGACCGGAAACTGGACCCAAACCGCAAAATCCCCGCCAAATGCCGCGAGCGGGTCAAGCCGGCGAGTTCTCTGGGCATTTTGGGACCACTCTAGGGTGGTCTTTTGGCCTGTTTCCCACTTCTGGGCTGCCGAAATCACCGGTCCGGTGTGCTGTTGGGGACGTTCCGCTCGCGATCCGCCAGGACAGGGCAGCGACGTTCCCGGGGCGGCTGGCGTGCCGCCGGTAGGTGACCCGCGTCGAAATTTACAACATAGACAATGTTTTTGCTCGGTTTGGGGCCTCTCAGGGCTGGGCGTGTGGGCCTCGGCCTCCGGATGTCTATACGGGCCTATCTGGCTGCCCGCTGTTCGAGATTTTCGACCGGAAACTGGACCCAAACCGCAAAATCCCCGCCAAATGCCGCGTTAGGGTGAAGCCGGCGAGTTCTCTGGGCATTTTACGACCACTCTGGGGTGGTCTTTTGGCCTGTTTCCCACTTCTGGGCAGCCGAAATCACCGGTCCGGTGTGCTGTTGGGGCCGTTCCGCTCGCGATCCGCCAGGACGGGGCAGCGACCTTCCCGGGACGGCTGGCGTGTCGCCGGTAGGTGACCCGCGTCGAAATTTACAACATAGACAACTTTTTTGCTCGGTTTGGGGCCTCTCAGGGCTGGGCGAGTGGGGCTCGGCCTCCGGATGTCCATACGGGCCTATCTGGCTGCCCGGTATTTCAGATATTCGATCGGAAACTGGACCCAAATCGTAAAATCCCCGCCAAATGCCGCGTTAGGGTGAAGCCGGCGAGTTCTCTGGCCATTTCGGGACCACTCTGGGGTGGTCTTTTGGCCTGTTTCCCACTTCTGGGCAGCCGAAATCACCAGTCCGGCGTGCTGTTGGGACCGTTCCGCTCGCGATCCGCCAGGACAGGGCAGCGACGTTCCCGGGGCGGCTGGCGTGCGGTTGGTAGGTGACCCGCGTCGAAATTTACAACATAGACAGCGCTTTTACTCGGTTTGGGGCCTCTCAGGGCTGGGCGAGTGCGGCTCGGCCTCCGGATGTCCGTACGGGACTATCTGGCTGCCCGCTGTTCGAGATCTTCGACCGGAAACTGGACCCAAACCGCAAAATCCCCGCAAAATGCCGCGAACGGGTCAAGCCGGCCAGTTCCTTAGGCATTTTGGGACCGTTCTGGGCTGGTCTTTTGGCCTGTTTCCCTCTTCTGGGCAGCCGAAATCACCGGTCCGACGTGCTGTTGGGGCCGTTCTTCTGGCGATCCGCCAGGATAGGGCAGCGGTGTTCCCGGGGCGGGTGGCGTGCCGCCGGTAGGTGACCCGCGTCAAATTTACAACGTAGACGACTTTTTTGCGCGGTTTAGGGCCTCTCAGGGCTGGGCGAGTGGGTCTCGGCCTTCGGATGTTCGTACGGGCCTATCTAGTTGCCCGCTGTTTGAGATTTTCGACCGGAAACTGGACCCAAACCGCAAAATCCCCGCCAAATGCCGCGAACGGGTCAAGCCGACGAGTTCTCTAGGCAATTTGGGACCATTCTAGGGTGGTCTTTTGGCCTGTTTCCCACTTCTGGGCAGCCGAAATCACCGGTCCGACGTGCTGTTGGGGCCGTTCCACTGGCGATCCGCCAGGACAGGGTAGTGGCGTTCCCGGGGCGGCTGGCGTGCCGCCGGTAGGTGTCCCGCGTCGAAATTTACAACATAGACGACTTTTTTGCGCGGTTTAGGGCCTCTCAGTGCTGGGCGAGTGGGGCTCGGCCTCCGGATGTCCGTACGGGCCTATCTGGCTGCCCGCTGTTCGAGATTTTCGACCGGAAAATGGACCCAAATTGCAAAATCCTTGCCAAATGTCGCGAACGGGTCAAGCAGGCGAGTTCTCTAGGCATTTTGGGACCATTCTGGGGTGGTCTTTTGGCCTGTTTCTCACTTCTGGGCAGCCGAAATCACCGGTCCGTCGTGCTGTTGGGGCCGTTCCGCTTGCGATCCGCCAGGAAAGGGCAACGGCGTTCCCGGTGTGGGTGGCGTGCCGTCGGTAGGTGACCCGCGTAGAAATTTACAACATGGACAACTTTTTTGCTCGGTTTAGGGCCTCTCAGGACTGGGCAAGTAGGCCTCGGCCTCCGGATGTCCGTACGGGCCTATCTGGCTGCCCGCTGTTTGAGATTTTCGATTGGAAACTGGACCCAAACCGCAAAATCCGCGCCAAATGCCGCGAACGGGTCAAGCCGGCCAGTTCTCTAGGCATTTTGGGACCGTTCTGGGCTAGTCTTTTGGCCTGTTTCCCACTTCTGGGCAACCGAAATCACCGGTCCGGTGTGCTGTTGGGGCCGTTCCGCTTGCGATTCGCCAGGTCAGGGCAGCGGCGTTCCCGGGGCGGCTGGCGTGCCGCCGGTAGGTGACCGCGTCGAAATTTATAACATAGACGACTTTTTTGCGCGGTTTAGGGCCTCTCAGTGCTGGGCGAGTGGGGCTCGGCCTCCGGATGTCCGTACTGGCCTATCTGGTTGCCCGCTATACGAGGTTTTCGACCGGAAACTGGACCCAAACTGCAAAATCCCCACCAAATGCCGCGAACGGATCAATCCGGCGAGTTCTCTAGGTATTTTGGGACCATTCTAGGGTGGTCTTTTGGCCTGTTTCCCACTTCTGGGAAGCCGAAATCACCGGTCCGACGTGCTGTTGGGGCCGTTCCGTTTGTGATCTGCCAGGACAGGGCAGCGACGTTCCCGGGGCGGCTGGCATGCCGCCGGTAGGTGACCCGCGTCGAAATTTACAACATAGACGACTTTTTTGCGCGGTTTAGGGCCTCTCAGTGCTGGACGAGTGGGCCTTGGCCTCCGTATGTCCGTACGGGCCTATCTGGCTGCCCGCTGTTTCAGATTGTCGACCGAAAAATGGACCCAAATTGCAAAATCCTCACCAAATGCCACGAACGGGTCAAGCAGGCGAGTTCTCTAGGCATTTTGGGACCTTTCTGGCGTGGTCTTTTGGCCTGTTTCTCACTTCTGGGCAGCCGAAATCACCGGTCCGGTGTGCTGTTGGGGCCGTTCCGCTTGCGATCCGCCAGGAAAGGGCAGCGGTGTTCCCGGGGCGGGTGGCGTGCCGCCGGTAGGTGACCCGCGTCGAAATTTACAACGTAGACGACTTTTTTGCGCGGTTTAGGGCCTCTCAGGGCTGGGCGAGTGGGTCTCGGCCTTCGGATGTTCGTACGGGCCTATCTGGCTGCCTGCTGTTCGAGATTTTCGACCGGAAACTGGACCCAAACCGCAAAATCCCCGCCAAATGCCGCGAACGGGTCAAGCCGACGAGTTCTCTAGGCAATTTGGGACCATTCTGGGGTGGTCTTTTGGCTTGTTTCCCACTTTTGGGCAGCCGAAATCACCGGTCCGACGTGTTGTTGGGGCCGTTCCACTGGCGATCCGCCAGGACAGGGCAGCGGCGTTCCTGGGGCAGCTGGCGTGCCGCCGGTAGGTGTCGGATGTCCGTACTGGCCTATCCGGCTGCCCGCTGTTCGAGATTTTCGATCGGAAACTGGACCTAAACTGCAAAATCCCCGCCAAATGCCGCGAACGGGTCAAGCCGACGAGTTCTCTAGGCATTTTGGGACCATTCTGGGGTGGTCTTTTAGCCTGTTTCCGACTTCTGGGCAGCCGAAATCACCGGTCCGACATGCTGTTGGGGCCGTTCCGCTCGCGATTCGCCAGGACGGGGCAGCGACGTTCCCGGGGCGGCTGGCGTGCCGCCGGTAGGTGACCCACGTCGAAATTTACAACATAGACAACTTTTTTCCTCGGTTTGGGGCCTCGCAGGGCTGGGCAGGTGGGGCTCGCCCTGCGGATGTCCGTACGGGCCTATCCGGCTGCCTGCTGTTCGAGATTTTCGACCTGAAACTGGACCCAAACTGCNCGCTTGCGATCCGCCAGGAAAGGGCAGCGGTGTTCCCGGGGCGGGTGGCGTGCCGCCGGTAGGTGACCCACGTCAAATTTACAACGTAGACGGCTTTTTTGCGCGGTTTAGGGCCTCTCAGGGCTGGGCGAGTGGGTCCCGGCGTTGGGATGTTCGTACGGGCGTTGCTAGTTGCCCGCTGTTTGACTCTTTCGATCGGAAACTGGACCTAAACTGCAAAATCCCCGCCAAATGCCGCGAACGGGTCAAGCCGACGAGTTCTCTAGGCATTTTGGGACCATTCTGGGGTGGTCTTTTAGCCTGTTTCCGACTTCGGGGCAGCCGAAATCACCGGTCCGACATGCTGTTGGGGCCGTTCCGCTCGCGATTCGCCAGGACGGGGCAGCGACGTTCCCGGGGCGGCTGGCGTGCCGCCGTTAGGTGACCCGCGTCGAAATTTACAACATAGACAACTTTTTTCCTCGGTTTGGGGCCTCGCAGGGCTGGGCAGGTGGGGCTCGCCCTGCGGATGTCCGTACGGGCCTATCCGGCTGCCTGCTGTTCGAGATTTTCGACCTGAAACTGGACCCAAACTGCAAAATCCCCGCCAAATGCCACAAACGGGTCAAGCCAGCGAGTTCTCTGGCCATTTTGGGACCATTCTAGGGTGGTCTTTTGGCCTGTTTCCGACTTCTGGGCAAACGAAATCACCGGTCCGGCGTGCTATTGGGGCCGTTCCGTTTGCGATCCGCCAGGACGGGGCAGCGACGTTCCCGGGGCGGCTGGCGCGCCGCTGGTAGGTGACTTGCGTCGAAATTTACAACATAGACAACTTTTTTGCTCTGTTTGGGGCCTCTCAGGGCTGGGCAGGTGGGGCTCGGCCTGCGGATGTCCGTACGGGCCTATTCGGCTGCCCGCTGTTCGAGATTGTTGACCAGAAACTGGTCCCAAACTGCAAAATCCCCTTCAAATAACGCGAACGGTTCAAGCCGGCGAGTTCTCCGGCATTTTAGGACCATTCTGGGGTGGTCTTTTGGCCTGTTTCCGACTTCTGGGCAGCCGAAATCACCGGTCCGGCGTGCTGTTGGGGCTGTTCCGCTCGCGATCCGCCAGGACGGGGCAGCGACGTTCCCGGGGCGTTTGGCATGCCGCCGGCAGGTGACCCGCTTCGAAATTTACAACATAGACAACTTTTTTGCTCGGTTTGGGGCCTCTCAGGGCTGAGCAGGTGGGGCTCGGCTTGCGGATGTCCTTACGGGCCTATCTGCCAGCCCGCTGTTAGGGATTCTCATCCGGAAAATGGACCCAAACGGCAAAATCCCCGCCAAATGCCGCGAACGGGTCAAGCCGGCGAGTTCTCTGGGCATTTTGGGACCATTCTAGGGTGGTCTTTTGGCCTGTTTCCGACTTCCGGGCATCCGAAATCACCGGTCCGGCGTGCGGTTGGGGCCGTTCCGCTCGCGATCCACCAGGACGGGACAGCGACGTTCCCGGGGCGGCTGGCATGCCGCCGGTAGGTGACCCGCATCGAAATTTACATCATAGACAACTTTTTTGCTCGATTTGGGGCCTCTCAGGGCTGGGCAGCAGGGGCTCGGCCTGCGGATGTCCGTACGGGCCTATCCTGCTGCCCGCTGTTCGAGATTTTCGACAGGAAACAGCACCTAACCTTCAAAATCCCCGCCAAATGCCGCGAACGGGTCAAGCCGGCGAGTTCTCTGGGCATTTTGGGGCGATACTGGGGTGGTCTTTTGGCCTGTTTCCGACTTCTGGGTAGCCGAAATCACTGGTCCAGCGTGCTGTTGGGGCCGTTCCGCTCGCGATCTGCCAGGACGGGGCAGCGACGTTCCCGAGGCAGCTGGCGTGTTGCCGGTAGGTGACCCGCGTCGAAATTTACAACATAGACAACTTTTTTGCTCGGTTTGGGGCCTCCTAGGGCTGGGTAGGTGGGGCTCGGCCTCCGGATGTCCGTACGGGGCTATACGGCTGCCCGCTGTTCGAGATTTTCGACCGGAAACTGGTCCCAAACTGCAAAATCCCCGCCAAATGCCGCGAACGGATCAACCGGCAAGTTCTCTGGGCATTTTGGGACCATTATGGGTGGTCTTTTGGCCTGTTTCCGACTTCTGGGCAATCGAAATCACCGGTCCGCTCGCGATCCGCCAGGACGGGGCAGCGACGTTCCCGGGGCGGCTGGCGTGCCGCCGGTAGGTGACCCGCGTCGAAATTTACAACATAGACAACTTTTTTGCTCGGTTTGGGGCCTCTCAGGGCTGGGAAGGTGGGGCTCGCCGTGCTGATGTCCTTACGGACCTATCCGACTGCCCGCTGTTCGAGATTTTCGACCGGAAACTGGACCCAACCTTCAAAATCCCCGCCAAATGCCACGAACGGGTCAAGCCGGCGAGTTCTCTGGGCATTTTCGGACCACTCTGGGGTGGTCTTTTGGCCTGTTTTCGACTTCTGGGCAGCCGAAATCACCGGTGCGGCGAGCTGTTGGGGCCGTTCCCCTCGCGATCCGCAAGGACGGGGCAGCGACGTTCCCGGGGCGGCTGGCGTGCCGCCGGTAGGTGACCCGCGTCGAAATTTACAACATAGACAACTTTTTTGCTCGGTTTGGGGCCTCTCAGGGCTGGGAAGGTGGGGCTCGCCGTGCTGATGTCCTTACGGACCTATCCGACTGCCCGCTGTTCGAGATTTTCGACCGGAAACTGGACCCAACCTTCAAAATCCCCGCCAAATGCCGCGAACGGGTCAAGCCGGCGAGTTCTCTGGGCATTTTCGGACCACTCTGGGGTGGTCTTTTGGCCTGTTTTCGACTTCTGGGCAGCCGAAATCACCGGTGCGGCGAGCTGTTGGGGCCGTTCCCCTCGCGATCCGCAAGGACGGGGCAGTGACGTTCCCGGCGCGGCTGGCGTGCCGCCGGTAGGTGACCCGCGTCGAAATTTACAACATAGACAACTTTTTTGCTCGGTTTGGGGCCTCTCAGGGCTGGGAAGGTGGGGCTCGCCGTGCTGATGTCCTTACGGACCTATCCGACTGCCCGCTGTTCGAGATTTTCGACCGGAAACTGGACCCAACCTTCAAAATCCCCGCCAAATGCCGCGAACGGGTCAAGCCGGCGAGTTCTCTGGGCATTTTCGGACCACTCTGGGGTGGTCTTTTGGCCTGTTTTCGACTTCTGGGCAGCCAAAATCACCGGTGCGGCGAGCTGTTGGGGCCGTTCCCCTCGCGATCCGCAAGGACAGGGCAGCGACGTTCCCGGGGCGGCTGGCGTGCCGCCGGTAGGTGACCCGCGTCGAAATTTACAACATAGACAACTTTTTTGCTCGGTTTGGGGCCTCTCAGGGCTGGGCAGGTGGGGCTCGGCCTCCGGATGTCCGTACGGGGCTATACGGCTGCCCGCTGTTCGATATTCTCGACCGGAAACTGGACCCAAACTGCAAAATCCCTGCCAAATACCGCGAACGGGTCAAGCTGGCGAGTTCTCTAGGTATTTTGGGACCATTCTGGGGTGGTCTTTTGGCGTATTTCCGACTTCTGGCCAGCCGAAATCACCGGTCCGGCTTGCTGTTCGGGCCGTTTCGCTCGCGATCCGTCAGGACGGGGCAGCGACGTTCCCGGGGCGGCTGGCGTGCCGCCGGTAAGTGGCCCGCGTCGAAATTTACAACATAGACAACTTTTTTGCTCGGTCTGGGGCCTCTCAAGGCTGGGCAGGTGGGGCTCGCCCTACGGATGTCCGTACGGGCCTATCCGGCTGCCTGCTGTTCGAGATTTTCGACCGAAAAATGGACCCAAACTGCAAAATCCCCGCCAAATACCGCGAACGGGTCAAGCCGGCGAGTTCTCTAGGCATTTTGGGACCATTCTGGGGTGGTCTTTTGGCCTGTTTCCGACTTCTGGGCAAGCGAAATCACCGGTCCGGCGTGCTGTTGGGGCCGTTCCGCTCGCGATCCGTTTGGACGGGGCAGCGACGTTCCCGGGGCGGCTCGCGTGCCGCCGGTAGGTGACCCGCGTCGAAATTTACAACATAGACAACTTTTTTGCTCGGTTTGGGGCCTCTCAGGGCTGGGCAGGTGGGGCTCGGCCATTGGATGTCCGTACGGGCCTATCCGGCTGCCCGCTGTTCTAGATTTTCGACCGGAAACTGCACCCAAACTGCAAAATCCCCGCCAAATGCCGCGAACGGGTCAAGCCGGCGAGTTCTCTAGGCATTTTGGGACCATTATGGGTGGTCTTTTGGCCTGTTTCCGACTTCTGGGCAAACGAAATCACCGGTCCAGCGTGCTGTTGGGGCCGTTCCGCTCGCGATCCGCCAGGACGGGGCAGCGACGTTCCCGGGGCGGCTGGCGTGCCGCCGGTAGGTGACCCGCGTCGAAATTTACAACATAGACAACTTTTTTGCTCGGTTTGGGGCCTCTCAGGGCTGGGCAGGTGGGGCTCGGCCTCCGGATGTCCGTACGGGGCTATACGGCTGCCCGCTGTTCGATATTCTCGACCGGAAACTGGACCCAAACTGCAAAATCCCCGCCAAATACCGCGAACGGGTCAAGCTGGCGAGTTCTCTAGGTATTTTGGGACCATTCTGGGGTGGTCTTTTGGCCTATTTCCGACTTCTGGCCAGCAGAAATCACCGGTCCGGCTTGCTGTTCGTGCCGTTTCGCTCGCGATCCGCCAGGACGGGGCAGCGACGTTCCCGGGACGGCTGGCGTGCCGCCGGTAAGTGGCCCGCGTCGAAATTTACAACATAGACAACTTTTTTGCTCGGTCTGGGGCCTCTCAAGGCTGGGCAGGTGGGGCTCGCCCTGCGGATGTTCGTACGGGCCTATCCGGCTGCCCGCTGTTTGAGATTTTCGACCGGAAACTGGACCCAACCTTCAAAATCCCTGCCAAATGCCGCGAACGGGTCAAGCCGGCGAGTTCTCTGGGCATTTTCGGACCACTCTGGGTGGTCTTTTGGACTGTTTCCGACTTCTGGGCTAGCGAAATCACCGGTCCGTCGTGCTGTTGAGGCCGTTTCGCTCGCGATCCGCCAGGACGGGCCAACGACATTCCCGGGGCGGCTCGCGTGCCGCCGGTAGGTGACCCGCGTCGAAATTTACAACATAGACAACTTTTTTGCTCGGTTTGGGGCCTCTCAGGGCTGGGCAGGTGGGGCTCGGCCTGCGGTTGCCCGTATGGGCCTATCCGGCTGCCCGCTGTTCAAGATTTTCGACCGGAAACTGGACCCAAACTGCAAAATCCCTGCCAAATGCCGCGAACGGGTCAAACCGGCAAGTTCTCTGGGCATTTTGGGGCTATTCTGCGGTGGTCTTTTGGCCTGTTTCCGACCTCTGGGCAAACGAAATCACCGGTCCGGCGTGCTGTTGTGGCCGTTCCGCTCGCGATCCGTTTGGACGGGGCAGCGACGTTCCCGGGGCGGCTCGCGTGCCGCTGGTAGGTGACCCGCGTCGAAATTTACCACATAGACAACTTTTTTGCTCGGTTTGGGGCCTCTCAGGGCTGGGCAGGTGGGGCTCGGCCTGCGGATGTCCGTACGGGCCTATCCTGCTGCCCGCTATTCGAGATTTTCGACAGGAAACTGCACCTAACCTTCAAAATCCCCGCCAAATGCCGCTAACGGGTCAAGCCGGCGAGTTCTCTGGGCATTTTGGGGCGATACTGGGGTGGTCTTTTGGCCTGTTTCCGACTTCTGGGTAGCCGAAATCACTGGTCCAGCGTGCTGTTGGGGCCGTTCCGCTCGCGATCTGCCAGGACGGGGCAGCGACGTTCCCGAGGCGGCTGGCGTGTTGCCGGTAGGTGACCCGCGTCGAAATTTACAACATAGACAACTTTTTTGCTCGGTTTGGGGCCTCCTAGGGCTGGGCAGGTGGGGCTCGGCCTCCGGATGTCCGTACGGGGCTATACGGCTGCCCGCTGTTCGAGATTTTCGACCGGAAACTGGTCCCAAACTGCAAAATCCCCGCCAAATGCCGCGAACGGGTCAACCGGCGAGTTCTCTGGGCATTTTGGGGCTATTCTGCGGTGGTCTTTTGGCCTGTTTCCGACTTCTGGGCAAACGAAATCACCGGTCCGGCGTGCTGTTGGGGCCGTTCCGCTCGCAATCCGCTAGGACGGGGCAGCGACGTTCCCGGGGCGGCTGGCGTGCCGCCGGTAGGTGACCCGCTTCGAAATTTACAACATAGACAACTTTTTTGCACGGTTTGGGTCCTCTCAAGGCTAGGCAGGTGGGGCTCGGCCTGCGGATGTCCGTACGGGCCTATCCGGCTGCCCGCTGTTCGAGATTTTCGACCGAAAACTGGACCCAAACTGCAAAATCCCCGCCAAATGCCGCGAACGGGTGAAGCCGGCGAGTTCTCTAAGCATTTTGGGACCATTCTGTGGTGGTCTTTTGGCCTGTTTCCGACTTCTGGGAAGCCGAAATCACCGGTCCGGCGTGCTGTTGGGGCCGTTTCGCTCGCGATCCGCAAGGACGGGGTAGCGACGTTCCCGGGGCGGCTGGCGTGCCGCCGGTAGGTGAGCCGCGTCGAAATTTACAACATCGACAACTTTTTTACTCGGTTTGGGGCCTCTAATGGCTGGGTAGGTGGGGCTTGGCCTGCGGATGTCCGTACGGCCCTATTCGGCTGCCCGCTGTTCGAGATTTTCGACTGGAAACTGGACCCAAATAGCAAAATCCCAGCCAAATGTCGTGAACGGGTCAAGCCGGCGAGTTCTCTGGGCATTTTGGGACCATTCTGGGGTGGTCTTTTGGCCTGTTTCCGACTTCTGGGCAGCCGAAATCACCGGTCCGGCGTGCTGTTGGGGCCGTTTCGCTCGCGATCGCAAGGACGGTGCAGCGACGATCCTGGGGCGGCTGGCGTGCCGCCGGTAGGTGAGCCGCGTCGAAATTTACAACATAGACAACTTTTTTGCTCGGTTTGGGGCCTCTCAGGGCTGGGCAGGTGGGGCTCGGCCAACGGATGTCCGTACGGGCCTGTCCGGCTGCCCGCTGTTCGAGATTTTCCACCGGAAACTGGACCCAAACTGCAAAATCCCCGCCAAATGCCGCGAACGGGTCAAGCCGGCGAGTTCTCTAGGCATTTTGGGACCATTCTGGGTGGTCTTTTGGCCTGTTTCCGACTTCTGGGCAGCCGAAATCACTTGTCCGGAGTGCCGTTGCGGCCGTTCCACTCACTATCCGCCAGACAGGGCAGCGACATTCCCGGGGCGGCTGGCGTGCCGCCGGTTGTGAGCCGCGTCGAAATTTACAACATAGACAACTTTTTTGCTCGGTTTGGGGCCTCTCAGGGCTGGGCAGGTGGGGCTCGGCCTACGGATGTCCGTACGGGCCTGTCCGGCTGCCCGCTGTTCGAGATTTTCGACCGGAAACTGGACCCAAACTGCAAAATCCCCGCCAAATGCCGCGAACTGGTCAAGTCAGCGAGTTCTCTGGGCATTTTGGGACCATTCTGGGGTGGTCTTTTGGCCTGTTTCTGACTTCTAGGCAGCCGAAATCACCGGTCCGGCGTGCTGTTGGGGCTGTTCCGATCGCGATCCGCCAGGACGTGGCAGCGCCGTTCCCGTGGCGGCTGGCGTGCCGCCGGTAGGTGACCCGTGTCGCAATTTACAACATAGACAACTATTTTGCTCGGTTTGGGGCCTCACAGGGCTGGGCAGGTGGGGCTCGCCATGCGGATGTCCGTACGGGCCTATCCGATTTCCCGCTGTTCGAGATTTTTGAACGGAAACTGGACCCAAACTGCAAAATCCCCGCCAAATGCCGCGAACGGGTCAAGCCGGCGAGTTCTCTGGGCATTTTGGGACCATTCTGGTGTGGTCTTTTGGCCTGTTTCCGACTTCTGGGCAGCCGAAATCACCGGTCCGGCGTGCTGTTGGGGCCGTTCCGATGGCGATCCGCCAGGACGAGGGAGCGACGTTCCCGGGGCGGCTTGGGTGCCCCCGGTAGGTGAGCCGTGTCGAAATTTACAACATAGACAACTATTTTGCTCGGTTTGGGGCCTCTCAGGGCTGGGCAGGTGGGGCTCGGCCTACGGATGTCCGTATGGGCCTGTCCGTCTGCCCGCTGTTCGAGATTTTCGACAGGGAACTAGACCCAAACTGCAAAATCCCCGCCAAATGGCGCGAGCGGGTCAAGCCGGCGAGTTCTCTGGGCATTTTGGGACCATTCTGGGGTGGTCTTTTGGCCTGTTTCCGACTTCTGGGCAGCGAAATCAGTGGTCCGGAGTGCCGTTCGGGCCGTTCCGCCAGGACGTGGCAGCAACGTTCCCGGGGCGGCTGGCGTGCCGCCGTTAGGTGAGACGCGTCGAAATTTACAACATAGACAACTTTTTTGCTCGGTTTGGGGCCTCTCTAGGCTGGGCAGGTGGGGCTCGGCCTACGGATGTCCGTACGGGCCTGTCCGGCTGCCCGCTGTTCGAGATTTTCGACCGGAAACTGGACCCAAACTGCAAAATCCCCGCCAAATGCCGCGAACGGGTCAAGCCGGCGAGTTCTCTGGGCATTTTGGGACAATTCGAGGGTGGTCTTTTGGCTTGTTTCCGAATTCTGGGCAGCCGAAATCACCGGTCCGGCGTGCTGTTGGGGCCGTTCCGCTCACGATCCGCCAGGGCAGGGCAACGACGTTCCGGGGGCGGCTCGCGTGCCGCCGGTAGGTGACCCGCGTCGAAATTTTACAACATAGAAAACTTTTTTGCTCGGTTTGGGCCTCTCAGGGCTGGGCAGGTGGGGCTCGCCCTGCGGATGTCCGTACCAGCCAATCCGGCTGCCCGTTGTTCGAGATTTTCGACCGGAAACTGGTCCCAAACTGCAAAATCCTCGCCAAATGCCGTGAACGGGTCAAGCCGGCGAGTTCTCTGGGCATTTTGGGACCATTCTGGGGTGGTCTTTTGGCCTGTTTCCGACTTTTGGGCAGCCGAAATCACCGGTCCGGCTTGCCGTTGGGGCCGTTCCGCTCGCTATCTGCCAGGACGGGGCAGCGACGTTCCCGAGGCGGCTGGCGTGCCGCCGGTAGGTGACCCGCGTCGAAATTTACAACATATACAACTTTTTTGCTCGGTTTGGGGCCTCTTAGGGCTGGGTAGGTGGGGCTCGGCCTGCGGATGTCCGTACGGCCCTATCCGGTTGCCCGCTGTTCGAGATTTTCGACCGGAAACTAGACCCAAACTGCAAAATCCCCGCCAAATGCCGCGAACGGGTCATGGCGGCGAGTTCTCTGGGCCTTTTGGGACCATTCTGGGGTGGTCTTTTCGCCTGTTTTCGACTTCCAGGCAGCCGAAATCACCGGACTGGCGTGCTGTTGAGGCCGTTTCACTAGCGATCCGCCAGGATGGGGCAGCGACGTTCCCGAGGCGACTGGCGTGCTGCCGGTAGGTCACCCGCGTCGAAATTTACAACATAGACAACTTTTTTGCTCGGTTTGGGGCCTCTCAGGGCTGGGCAAGTGGGGCTCGGCCTGCGGATGTCCATACGGGCCTATCGGGCTGCCCGCTGTTCAAGATTTTGGACCGGCAATTGGACCCAAACTGCAAAATCCCCGCCAAATGCCGCGAACGGGTCAAGCCGGCGAGTTCTCTGGGCATTTTGGGACCATTCTGGGGTGGTCTTTTGGCCTGTTTCCGACTTCTGGGCAGCCGAAATCACCGGTCCGGCGTGCTGTTGGGGCCGTTTCGCTCGCCATCCACCAGGACGGGGCAGCGACGTTCCCGGTGCGGCTGGCGTGCCGCCGGTAGGTGACCCGCGTCGAAATTTACATCATAGACAACTTTTTTGCTCGGTTTGGGGCCTCTCAGGGCTGGGCAGGTGGGGCTCGGCATGCGGATGTCCGTACGAGCCTATCCGGCTGCCCGCTGTTCGAGATTGTCGACCGGAAACTGGACCCAAACTGCAAAATCCCCGCCAAATGCCGCGAACGGGTCATGGCAGCGAGTGCTCTGGGCATTTTGGGACCATTCTGGGGTGGTCTTTTGGCCTGTTTCCGACTTCTGGGCAGCCGAAATCACCGGTCCGGCGTGCTGTTGGGGCCGTTCCGCTCGCGATCCGCCAGGACGGGGCAGCGATGTTCCCAGGGCGGCTGGCGTGCCGCCAGTAGGTGACCGGCGACGAAATTTACAACATATTCAACTTTTTTGCTCAGTTTGGGGCCTCTCAAGGCTAGGCAGGTGGGGCTTGGCCTGCGGATGTCCGTACGGGCCTATCAGGTTGCCCGCTGCTCGAGATTTTCTCCCGGAAACTGGACCCAAACCGCAAAATCCCCGCCAAATGCCCCGAACGGGTCAAGCCGGCGAGTTCTCTAGGCATTGTGGGACCATTCGAGGGTGGTCTTTTGGCCTGTTTCTGACTTCTAGGCAGCCGAAATCACCGGTCTGGAGTGCTGTTGGGGCTGTTCCGATCGCGATCCGCCAGGACGTGGCAGCGACGTTCCCGGGGCGGCTGGCGTGCAGCCGGTAGGTGACCCGAGTCGAAATTTACAAAATAGACAACTATTTTGCTCGGTTTGGGGCCTCACAGGGCTGGGCAGGTGGGGCTCGCCCTGCGGATGTCCGTACGGGCCTATCCGGTAGCCCGCTGTTCGAGATTTTTGAACGGAAACTGGACCCAAACTGCAAAATCCCCGCCAAATGCCGCGAGCGGGTAAAGCCGGCGAGTTCTCTGGGCATTTTGGGACCATTCTGGGGTGGTCTTTTGGCCTGTTTCCGACTTATGGGCAGCCGAAATCACCGGTCCGGCGTACTGTTGGGGCCGTTCCGATCGCGATCCGCCAGGACGGGGCAGCGACGTTCCCGGGGCGGCTGGCGTGCCGCTCGTAGGTGACCGCGTCGAAATTTACAACATAGATAACTTTTTTGCTCGGTTTGGAGCCTCTCAAGGCTGGGCAGGTGGGGCTCGGCCTGCGGATGTCCGTACGGGCCTATCAGGCTGTCCGCTGTTCGAGATTTTCGTCCAGAAACTGTACCCAAACCGCAAAATCCCCGCCAAATGCCCCGAATGGGTCAAGCCGGCGAGTTCTCTAGGCATTTTGGGACCATTCGGGGGTGGTCTTTTGGCCTGTTTCCGACTTCTAGGCAGCCGAAATCACCAGTCCGGCGTGCTGTTGGGGTCGTTCCGATCGCGATCCGCCAGGACGTGGCAGCGACGTTCCCGGGGCGGCTGGCGTGCCGCCGGTAGGTGAGCCGCGTCGAAATTTACAACATAGACAACTTTTTTGCTCGGTTTGGGGCCTCTTAGGGTTGGGTAGGTAGGGCTCGGCCTGCGGATGTCCGTACGGCCCTATCCGGCTGCCCGCTGTTCGAGATTTTCGACCGGAAACTAGACACAAACTGCAAAATCCCCGCCAAATGCCGCGAACGGGTCATGGCGGCGAGTTCTCTGGGCATTTTGGGACCATTCTGGGGTGGTCTTTTGGCCTGTTTCCGACTTCCAGGCAGCCGAAATCACCGGTCCGGCGTGCTGTTGAGGCCGTTTCGCTCACGATCCGCCAGGACGGGGCAGCGACGTTCCCGAGGCGGCTCGCGTGCCGCCGGTAGGTCACCCGCGTCGAAATTTAAAACATAGACAACTTTTTTGCTCGGTTTGGGGCCTCTCAGGGCTGGGCAAGTGGACCTCGGCCTGCGGATGTCCGTACGGGCCTATCGGGCTGCCCGCTGTTCAAGATTTTGGACCGGCAATTGGACCCAAACTGGAAAATCCCCGCCAAATGCCGCGAACGGGTCAAGCCGGCGAGTTCTCTGGGCCTTTTGGGACCATTCTGGGGTGGTCTTTTGGCCTGTTTCCGACTTCTAGGCAGCCGAAATCACCGGTCCGGCGTGCTGTTGGGGCCGTTCCGCTCGAGATCCGCCAGAATGGGGCAGCGACGTTCCCAGGGTGGCTGGCGTGCCGCCAGTAGGTGACCGGAGTCGAAATTTACAACATATTCAACTTTTTTGCTCAGTTTCAGGCCTCTCAACGCTAGGCAGGTGGGGCTCGGCCTGCGGATGTCCGTACGGGCCTATCAGGCTGTCCGCTGTTCGAGATTTTCGTCCGGAAACTGTACCCAAACCGCAAAATCCCCGCCAAATGCCCCGAACGGGTCAAGCCGGCGAGTTCTCTAGGCATTTTGGGACCATTCGGGGGTGGTCTTTTGGCCTGTTTCCGACTTCTAGGCAGCCGAAATCACCAGTCCGGCGTGCTGTTGGGGCCGTTCCGATCGCGATCCGCCAGGACGTGGCAGCGACGTTCCCGGGGCGGCTGGCGTGCCGCCGGTAGGTGACCCGCGTCGAAATTTACAACATAGACAACTATTTTGCTCGGTTTGGGCCACTCAGGGCTGGGCAGGTGGGGCTCGGCATGCGGATGTCCGTACGAGCCTATCCGGCTGCCCGCTGTTCGAGATTTTCGACCGGAAACTGAACCCAAACTGCAAAATCCCCGCCAAATGCCGCGAACGGGTCATGGCAGCGAGTTCTCTAGGCATTTTGGGACCATTCTGGGGTGGTCTTTTGGCCTGTTTCCGACTTCTGGGCAGCCGAAATCACCGGTCCGGCGTGCTGTTGGGGCCGTTCCGATCGCGATCCACCAGGACGGGGCAGCGACGTTCCAGGGGCGGCTCGCGTGCCGCCGGTAGGTGACCGCGTCTAAATTTACAACATAGACAACTTTGTTGCTCGGTTTGGGGCCTCTCAGGGCTGTGCAGGTGGGGCTCGGCCTGCGGATGTCCGTACGGGCCTGTCCGGCTGCCCACTGTTCGAGATTTTCGACCGGAAACTGAACGCAAACTGCAAAATCCCCGCCAAATGCCACGAACGAGTCAAGCCGGCGAGTTCTCTGGGCATTTTGGGACCATTCTGGGGTGGTCTTTTGGCCTGTTTCCGACTTCTGGACAGTGGAAATCACCGGTCCGGCGTGCTGTTGGGGCCGTTCCACTCGCGATTCGCCAGGACAGGGCAGCGACGTTCCCGGGCCGGCTTCCGTGCCGCCGGTAGGGGAGCCGCGTCGAAATTTACAACTTAGACAACTTTTTTGCCCGGTTTGGGGCCTCTCAGGGCTGGGCAAGTGGGGCCCGGTTTCGGTTGTCCGTACGGGCCTATCTGGCTATCCGATGTTCGAGATTTTCGACCGGAAACTGGACCCAAACCGCAAAATCCCCGCCAAATGCCGCGAACGGGTCAAGCCGACGAGTTCTCTAGGCATTTCGGGGCCATTCTGGGGTGGTCTTTTGGCCTGTTTCCCACTTCTGGGCAGTCGAAATCACCGGTCCGGCGTGCTGTTGGGGCCGTTCCGCTCGCGATCCGCTAGGACAGGGCAGCGACGTTCCCGGGCCGGCAAGCGTGCCGCCTATAGGGGAGCCGCGTCGAAATTTACAACATAGACAACTTTTTTGCTCGGTTTGGGGCCTCGCAGGGCTTGGCAAGTGGGGCTCGGCCTCCGGATGTCCGTACGGGCCTATCTAGCTGCTCGCTGTTTGAGATTTTCGACCGGAAACTGGAGCCAAACCGCAAAATCCCCGCCAAATGCCGCGAACGGGTCAAGCTGGCGAGTTCTCTAGGCATTTTGGGGCCATTCTGGGGTGGTCTTTTGTACTGTTTCCTACTTCTGGGCAGCCGAAATCACCGGTCCGGCGTGCTGTTGGGGCCGTTCCGCTCACGATCTGCCAGGACAGGGCAACGACGTTCCCAGGACGGCTGGCGTCCCGCCGGTAGGGGAGTCGCTTCGAAATTTACAACTTAGACAACTTTTTTGTTGGGTTTGGGGCCTCTCAGGGCTGGGCAAGTGGCGCTCGGCCTCCGGATGTCCGTACGGGCCTATCTAGCTGCCCGCTGTTCGAGATTTCCGACCGGAAACTGGACCCAAACTGCAAAATCCCCGCCAAATGCCGCGAACGTGTCAAGCCGGTGAGTTCTCTGGGCATTTTGGGGCCATTCTGTGGTGGTCTTTTGGTCTGTTTTCGACTTCTGGGCGGCCGAAATCACCGGTCCGGCGTGCTGTTGGGGCCGTTCTGCTCGTGATTCGCCAGGACGGGGTACCTACGTTCCCGGGCCGGCTGGCGTGCCGCCGGTAGGGGAGCCGCGTCGAAATTTACAACATAGACAACTTTTTTGCTCGGTTTGGGGACTGTCAGGGCTAGGCAAGTGGGGCTCGGCCTTCGGATGTCCGTACGGGCCTATCTGGCTGCCCGCTGTTCGAGATTTTCGACCGTAAACTGGACCTAAACCGCAAAATCCCCGCCAAATGCTGCGAACGGGTCAAGCCGGCGAGTTCTCTAGGCATTTTGGGGCCATTCTGCGGTGGTCTTTTAGCTTGTTTTCGACTTTTGGGCAGCCGAAATCACCGGTCCGGCGTGCTGTTGGGGCCGTTCCACTCGCGATCCGCCAGGACAGGGCAGCGACGTTCCCGGGCCTGCTGGCGTGCCGCCGGTAGGGGAGCCGCGTCGAAATTTAGAACATAGACAACTTTTTTGCTCGGTTTGGGGCCTCTTAGGGCTGGGCAAGTGGGGCTCGGCCTCCGGATGTCCGTACGGGCCTATCTGGCTACCCGCTGTTCGAGATTTTCGACCAGAAACTAGACCCAAACCGTAAAATCCCCGCCAAATGCCGCGAATGGGTCAAGCCGGCGAGTTCTCTAGGCATTTTGGGGCCATTCTAGGGTTGTCTTTTGGCCTGTTTCCGACTTCTAGGCAGCTGAAATCACCGGTCCGGCATGCTGTTGGGGCCGTTCCGCTAGCGATCCGCCAGGACAGGCGAGCAACGTTCTCGGGCCGGCTGGCGTGCCGCCGGTAGGGGAGCCACTTCGAAATTTACAACATAAACAACTTTTTTGCTCAGTTTGGGGCCTCGCAGGGCTGGGCAAGTGGGGCTCAGCCTCCGGATGTCCGTACGGGCCTATCTGGCTGGCCGCTATTCGAGATTTTCGACCGAAAACTAGACCCAAACCGCAAAATCCCCGCCAAATGCCGCGAACGGGTCAAGCCGGCGAGTTCTCTGGGCATTTTGGGGCCATTCTGGGGTGGTCTTTGGCCTGTTTCCGAATTCTGGGCGGCCGAAATCACCGGTCCGGCGTGCTGTTGGGCCGTTCCGCTCGCGATCCGCCAGGACAGGGCAGCGATGTTCCCGGGTCGGCTGGCATGCCGCCGGTAGGGGAGCCGCGTCGAAATTTACAACATAGACAACTTTTTTGCTCGGTTTGGGGCCTCTCAGGGCTGGGCAAGTGGGGCTCGGCCACTGGATGTCCGTATGGGCCTATCTGGCTGCCCCCTGTTCGAGATTTTCGACCGAAAACTGGACCCAACTGCAAAATCCCCGCCAAATGCCGCGAACGGGTCAAGCCGGCGAGTTCTCTGGGCATGTTGGGGCCATTCTGGGGTGGTCTTTTGGCCTGTTTCCGACTTTTGGGCAGCCGAAATCACCGGTCCGGCGTGCCGTTGGGGCCGTTCCGCTCGCGATCCGCTAGGACAGGGCAGGGACGTTCCCGGGCCTGCTGGCGTGCCGCCGGTAGGGGAGCCGCGTCGAAATTTACAACATAGACAACTTTTTTGCTTGGTTTGGGGCCTCTCAGGGCTGGGCAAGTGGGACTCGGCCTCCGGATGTCCGTACGGGCCTATCTGGCAGCCCGCTGTTCGAGATTTTCGACAAGAAACTGGACCCAAACCGCAAAATCCCCGCCCAAGGCCGCGAATGGGTCAAGACGGCGAGTTCTCTAGGTGTTTTGGGGCCAGTCTGGGGTGGTCTTTTGGCCTGTTTCCAACTTCTGGGCAGCCGAAATCACCGGTCCGTCGTGCTGTTGTTGCCGTTCCGCTCGCGATCCGGCAGGACAGGGTAGCGACGTTCCCGGGCCGGTTGGCGTGCCGCCAGTAGGGGAGCCGCGTCGAAATTTACAACATACACAACTTTTTTGCTTGGTTTGGGGCCTCTCAGGGCTGGGCAAGTGGGGTTCGGCCTTCGGATGTCCGTAAGGGCCTATCTGGCTTCCCGCTGTTCTAGATTTTCGACTGGAAACTGGACACAAACCGCAAAATCCCCGCCAAATGCCGCGAACGGGTCAAGCCGGCGAGTTCTCTAGGCATTTTGGGGCCATTATGGGGTGGTCTTTTGGCTTGTTTCCGAATTCTGGGCAGCCGAAATCACCGGTCCGGCGTGCTGTTGGACCGTTCCGCTCGCGATCCGCCAGGACAGGGCAGCGACGTTCCCGGGCCGGCTGGCGTGCCGCCGATAGGGGAGCCGCGTCGAAATTTACAACATAGACAAGTTTTTTGCTCGGTTTGGGGCCTCTCAGGGCTGGGCAAGTGGGGCTCGGCCTCCGGATGTCTGTACCGGCCTATCTGGCTGCCCTTTGTTCGAAATTTTCGACCCGAAACTGGACCCAAAGCGCAAAATCCCCGCCAAATGCCGCGAACGGGTCAAGCCGGCGAGTTCTCTAGTCATTTTGGGGCCATCTAGGGTGGTCTTTTGGCCTGTTTCCGACTTCTGGGCAGCTGAAATCACCGGTCCGGCGTGCCGTTGGCGCCGTTCCGCTCGCGATCCGCCAGGACAGGGCAGCGACGTTCCCGGGCCGGCTGGCGTGCCCCCGGTAGTGGAGCCGCGTCGAAATTTACAACATAGACAACTTTTTTGCTCGGTTTGGGGCCTCTCAGGGCTGGGCAAGTGGGGCTCGGCCTCCGGATGTCCGTACGGGCCTATCTGGCTGCCCGCTGTTCGAGATTTTCGACCGGAAACTGGACCCAAACCGCAAAATCCCCGCCAACTGCCGCGAACGGGTCAAGCCGGCGAGTTCTCTGGGCATTTTGAGGCCATTCTGGGGTTGTCTTTTGGCCTGTTTCCCAGTTATCGGCAGCCGAAATCACCGGTCCGGCGTGCCGTTGGGGCCGTTCCGCTCGCGATCCGCCAGGACAGGGCAGCGACGTTCCCGGGCCTGCTGGCGTGCCATTGGTAGGGGAGCCGCGTCGAAATTTACAACATAGACAACTTTTTTGCTCGGTTTGGGGCCTCTCAGGGCTGGGCAACTGGGGCTCGGCCTCCGGATGTCCGTACGGGCCTATCTGGTTGCCCGCTGTTCGGGATTTTTTCGATCGGAAACTGGTCCGAAACCGCAAAATCACCCCAAACGCCGCGAACGAGTCAAGCCGGCGAGTTCTCTGGGCATTTTGGGGACATTCTGGGGTGGTCTTTTGGCCTGTTTCCGACTTCTGGGCAGCCGAAATCACCGGTCCGGCGTGCTGTTGGGGCCGTTCCGCTCGCGATACGCGAGGACAGGGCAGCGACGTTCCCGGGCCGGCTGGCCTGCCACCCGTAGGGGAGCCGCGTCGAAATTTACAACATAGACAACTTTTTTGCTCGGTTTGGGGCCTCTCAGGGCTGGGGAAGTGGGGCTCGGGCTCCGGATGTCCGTACGGGCCTGCCTGGCTGCCCGCTGTTCGAGATTTTCGACAGGAAACTGGACCCAAACCGTAAAATCCACGCCAAATGCCGCGAATGTGTCAAGCCGGCGAATTCTCTAGACATTTTGGGGCCATTCTGGGGTGGTCTTTTGGCCTGTTTCCGACTTCTAGGCAGCCGAAATCACCGGTCCGGCGTGCTGTTGGGGCCGTTCCTTTCGCTATTCGCCAAGACAGGGTAGCAACGTTCCCGGGCCGGCTGGCGTGCCGCCGGTAGGGGAGCCGCGTCGAAATTTACAATATAGACAACTTTTTTGCTCGGTTTGGGGCCTCTCAGGGCTGGGCAAGTGGGGCTCGGCCTCCGGATGTCCGTACGGGCCTATCTGGCTGCCCGCTATTCGAGATTTTCGACCGGAAACTGGACCCAAACCGCAAAATCCCCGCCAAATGCGGCGAACCGGTGAAGCCGGCGAGTTCTCTGGGCATTTTGGGGTCATTCTGGGGTGGTCTTTGGCCTGTTTCCGACTTCTAGGCAGCCGAAATCACCGGTCCGGCGTGCTGTTGGGGCCGTTCCCCTCGCGATCCGCCAGGACAGGGCAGCGACGTTCCCGGGCCGATTGGCGTGCCGCCGGTAGGGGAGCCTCGTCAAAATTTACAACATAGACAACTTTTTTGCTCGGTTTGGGGCCTCTCAGGGCTGGGCAAGTGGGGCTCGGCCTCCGGATGTCCGTACGGGCCAATCTGGCTGCCCGCTGTTTGTGATTTTCGACCGGAAACTGGACCCAAACCGCAAAATCCCCGCCAAACGCCGCGAACGGGTCAAGTCGTCGAGTTCTCTGGGCATTTTGGGGCCATTCTGGGTGGTATTTGGGCCTGTTTCCGACTTCTGGGCAGCCGAAATCACCGGTCCGGCGTGCTGTTGGGGCCGTTCCGCTCGCGATCCGCCAGGACAAGGCAGCGACGTTCCCGGGCCGGCTGGCATGCCGCCGGTAGGGGAGCCGCGTCGAAATTTACAACATTGACAACTTTTTTGCTAGGCTTGGGGTCTCTCAGGGCTGGGCAAGTGGGGCTCGGCCTCAGGATGTCCGTACGGGCCTATCTGGCTGCCCGCTGTTCGAGATTTTCGACCGGAAACTGACCCAAACTGCAAAATCCCCGCCAAACGCCGCGAACGGGTCAAGCCGGCGAGTTCTCTGGTCATTTTGGGGCCATTCTGGGGTGGTCTTTTGGGCTTGTTTCCGACTTCTAGGCAGCCGAAATCACCGGTCCGGCGTGCTGTTGGGGCCGTTCCGCTCGCGATCCACCAGGACAGGCAGCGACGTTCCCGAGCCGGCTGGCGTGCCGTCGGTAGGGGAGCCGCGTCGAAATTTACAACATAGACAACTTTTTTGCTCGGTTTGGGGCCTCTCAGGGCTGGGCAAGTGGGGCTCGGCCTCCGGATGTCCATACGGGCCTATCTGGCTGCCCGCTGTTCGAGATTTTCGACCGTAAACTAGACCCAAACCGCAAAATCCCCACCAAATGACGCGAACGGGTCAAGCCGGCGAGTTCTCTGGGCATTTTGGGGCCATTCTGGAGTGGTCTTTTCGCCTGTTTCCGACTTCTGGGCAGCCGAAATCAACGGTCCTGCGTGTTGTTGGGGCCGTTACGCTCGCGATCCGCCTGGACAGGGCAGCGACGTTCCCGGACCGGCTGGCCTACCGCCGGTAGGGGAGCCGCGTCGAAATTTACAACATAGACAACTTTTTTGCTCGGTTTGGGGCCTCTCAGGGCTGGCCAACTGGGGCTCGGCCTCCGGATGTTCGTACAGGCCTATCTGGTTGCCCGCTGTTCGGGATTTTTTCGACCGGAAACTAGACCCAAACCGTAAAATCCCTGCCAAATGCTGCGAACGTGTCAAGCCGGCGAGTTCTCTGGGCATTTTGGGGACATTCTGGGGTGGTCTTTTGGCCTGTTTCCGCCTTCTGGGCAGCCGAAATCACCGGTCCGGCGTGCTGTTGTGGCCGTTCCGCTCGCGATCCGCCAGGACAGGGTAGCGATGTTCCCGGGCCGGCTTGCGTGCCGCCGGTAGGGGAGCCGCGTCGAAATTTACAACATAGACAACTTTTTTGCTCGGTTTCGGGCCTCTCAAGGCTGGGCAAGTGGGGCTCGGCCTCCGGATGTCCGTACGAGCCTATCTGGCTGCCCGCTGTTCGAGATTTTCCAACGGAAATTGGACCCAAACCGTAAAATCCCCGCCAAATGCCGCGTATGTGTCAACCCGGCGAGTTCTCTGGGCATTTTGGGGACATTCTAGGGTGGTCTTTTGGCCTGTTTCCGACTTCTGGGCAGCCGAAATCACCGGTCCGGCGTGCTGTTGGGGCCGTTCCGCTCGCGATCCGCTAAGACAAGGCAACGATGATCCCGGGCCGGCTGGCGTGCCGCCGGTAGGGGAACCTCGTCGAAATTTACAACATAGACAACTTTTTTGCTCGGTTTCGGGCATCTCAGGGCTGGGCAAATGGGGCTCGGACTCCGGATGTCCATACGGGCCTATCTGGCTGCCCGCTGTTCGAGATTTTCGACCGGAAACTGGACCCAAACCGCAAAATCCCCGCCAAATGACGCGAACGGGTCAAGCCGGCGAGTTCTCTGGGCATTTTGGGGCCATTCTGGGGTGGTCATTTGGCCTGTTTTCGACTTCTGGCAGCCGAAATCACCGGTCCGGCGTGCTGTTGGGGCCGTTCCGCTCGCGATCCGCCAGGACAGGGCAGCGACATTCCCGGGCCGGCTGGCGTGCCGCTGGTAGGGGAGCCGCGTCGAAATTTACAACATAGACAACTTTTTTGCTCGGTTTCGGGCGTCTCAGGGCTAGGCAAGTGGGGCTCCGCCTCTGGATGTCCGTACGGGCATATCTGCCTGCCTGCTGTTAGAGATTTTCGATCGGAAACTGGACCCAAACCGCAAAATCCCCGCCAAATGCCGCGAACGGGTCAAGCCGGCGAGTTCTCTGGGCATTTTGGGGACATTCTGGAGTGGTCATTTGGCCTGTTTCCGACTTCTGGGCAGCCGAAATGACCGTTCCGGCGTACTGTTGGGGCAGTTCCGCTCGCGATCCGAAAAAACAAGGCAACGACGATCCCGGGCCGGCTGGCGTGCCGCCGGTAGG
>MU090342.1:0-32353 GCA_014858505.1 Corymbia citriodora subsp. variegata
CTACCGATCCACGCTTTAAAGGTTTTTCGTAATTCTGAGCAGCAAATGACATAAGATCGAACAGAAGGAAATGTTCGACTTCAGAAGGAGAGAGCAACTGAAATCCCCATCTAGGTCGGGCTCTTGTGGGCTTTATCTTGATAATTCATATGAGTTTAGCGTCTAAACTCAAGATTGAATTGCATGATTATGACATATTATGGCCTATTAGGACTTGTTCTTTGAAGAGCTATTGCAAAATATTCACTGACCTATGGAAGATGAACGTGATTATCACATACTATGACCTGTGAGAGTATTTCAAATTTCCCTAACAGTCATGAACCGCAATATTAAAAAAAAGAAGAAGCGGACTGCCATAATAGGAATCAATAACCGATGCTTGGACATTGTTTTGTTAGACTCTCGAGGATGAATTTATTCCATTCAAAGCGAAACAAATCATGATATGAGAAAATTAGATGTGTTATGACTTAGTTACAACCAATTTGTTGGAAAGCCAATATGAAAGATTTCATCAAATCATGACAAGATAATTGCAATTGCGATATGTTATGACCAAAAAAATACCATAAGGGTTTTTTCAAGTTTGTCCAATTCTCAAGAACATAATGTTTTAGTATTGATTGGATGGAAAAGGTAGGAAGTGAGATGATTGTTGGATATGATCAATCGATTTATTGGCAGAAAATCTTAACAAAAAAGAGAGAGTTTGTGATACAACATAATAACATGTGTCATGACCTATTATGGCTTGTACATTACAAAATTAGTTTGAAATTTTATGTTTAATGTTATGATTAGACAACACAATAATGACTAATTACAATCTCAGATATCATCAGAGTATTTTAAATTTAGCAAGTGGACAACCAAAATAGGACTTTGACTGATGCTTGGACATCAGTTTGTCGATCTCTTTGAGGTTTATTGTGCTACAACCAAAATGAACTATGGAACGACAATATTAAATGTATTATGACTTGCTATGATAAGCTTATTGAAAGTCATTACAATATATTCCGTTTGACTAATCATAAAATGATTACAATTACGTTGTATTACGAACTTAGAAACCACAAGTGCATTTTCTAATTTGTCCAACTTTCATGAATTATGATAAGTTGAAATCAATTGGGTGGAAGAAAGGTAGTAACCATTAAACCGATACTTAGATGTGGCCAACTGATCTTTAAGAAAAACAATCATTATTTCGCAACATAAAATAAAATAAAATAAAGAATGTTATGACAAAATGAGATATAGTACGACATACTGCTCGTGCATCGAAAAACTACTGGGAGAGTTTTCACTAACTTACTGTAAGCTGAACGAGATTAAAAGGGCATGAGAGTATTTCAAGTTTTCTCAAATGTCATGGATCATGATAGTATAAAGCAAATGGACTACCAAAACAGGAATTGGTTTGATGCTTGGACATCATTTTATCGGTCTCTTGACGTTGATGTTATTGTGCTAGAAATAAATTGGACTGTTTTGCCAAAATTTCTCTCATGATGAAAATCTTTCACCAAAAGTCATTCTCTAATTTTTATTAGAGCCGATGGATTCTGTGATTATTTTGGATAAAAATATCATAAGTAGATAAGAGAATCGACAATTTTACTTCAAAGGAAACTGTCTAAATTCAAAATGTGCGGAAATTTAATTGATGGTAAACTTTGAAAGAAACCTGCCATATAATTAGAAGTTATCAGTTCTTCTGGCGTCGAAAAATGCCCAGATGAAGTCATTGTGGCGAGAGATTGATGCTAATAAAGGAGTACATTACACAAGTTGGAACACAGACGAAGGGGATACATCCTAATGAACAGTAATCATTTTATTTTCTGTTTTCCTTCCATGCATGCACGAATTTTACAGTGAATGTAGTATAGAAATTTGCATTGAGCTGGCCCGTTAACGAAAATTTGCATAAATTTTGATTGAATAATTATTTTAAATAATACAAATGATCATTTTGAAAAAAAAATTAAATTAATTATTTTTTGCGAAATACTTAAAAAAAGTGGTGTGGAAATGGGTAGACAATAATTGTACATTTTCTAGAAGCCGTGAGTGGCTTACACACCGCTCCATGTGGGAGATGAAAGAGCCTTAAATGTCTCTTTCCTTTCCTTTCAATTTATAGATAAATGCATTGAATGTCCTAAAAATTGTTAATAAAGTACAATTTAGTTCTAAAGTTTTCAAAAAGTACATTTAAATTGTTAAACTTATCATGAAAGTACAACCGAGTTTTAAAATTTTTAGAAAGTATAATTAAGTTCTAAAACTTGTCAAATTGCTCAAATTAAGTTTTTCATTTGATAGCCATTTTTGAAAATTTTAAAACTCGATTATACTTTCATAACAAGTTTTAGGACTTGATTACACTTTTTGAAAATTTTAGGACTTAATTGTACTTTTTGAAAGTTTTAGGACTCAAATGTGCTTTATAACAAGTTTTAGGACTTCTAATGCACAAATACAATTTATTTATCTTTTCAAACAACTTAATTGACAATTCTTCACCTTTTCCCCAACCTCAATTGATATTCTTCCTATGTAACCAAAAAATAAAATAAAATCAATTCACATACTATAACATCCTCAATTCCAACCCAGTGAGAAATGACCAAGAGGTCCCTAAGAGATCGACCATGGACTATTAGTCATGGGATCAATCGATTCAATCAGTAAGGAATCAAGGTTAGTCATGATCTGATCGACCGATCGGCTATGAATTGGCCGAGGTGTCGGTTGTGAATTGGCCACTGACCATATGAATAGGATCAGATTACTAACTTATGAGACGACTTTTCGATCACAAAAATTGGTCACAAGATGATCATGAATCGTTGGATGGTCATGGGTTGATCCTGATTGGTCATACCCATCCACAAGTGATTCCGCCCGGTCATGCATTGATACACGGACGATATGATTCAACAAAATGCGATTATCTTCCAACCAAAAATGCATTATTCCCTATTTAATTCTTAGTGATCGAAAGTGAATCTTGAATTTGTAACGTTTGATCATGGACTGGTCATGTATTAGCCACGGAACCATGTGGATGGATCGAGCACCGATCGAAATGAGCTCTGGGATAGACCTAGCGATTCCATCACTAATTCTAAAGTCAATAAGTGCCTTGACTTAGTACTAGGCCATGGATAGCCCTAGGATTGTCTTTGAACCGACCGGTGAACCAAGGACCAAGAATAGGGGATGAACGTGGACAGACCCAACGATAAGCCCAAAGATTGGGATAAGCCCAAAGATTGGCTGGAGGGCCAATCTTTGACCTAGACGAACTTGACCATGCCAACCACAAGGCCGGCCATTGTGCCGACCAATGGGCCAACCCTCCAAGGCCAATTGACCACCCAAGAGGACGATTTGGAAAATCAAGGGGCATGATGGCCCAAACCTTGGGCACGTGTGATTCGATTTTTCGAGGTATACCAAGTAATCCTTGTTTTAGCCTTGGAACCAATTTAGATGACAGATTTCTTTGGACCATCTTCTTGAGGAAGAAAAAGACAAGATGAAGAACTCTCTAGAAACCCCTCATTTGATTAAGGGGGTGAGTTGTACTTTGAATTGTCAAAGTCCAAGATATGGTAATGATGGGTCAAAAATATCCTTAGCAACCAAGGAAAGGAGTGCTGCATAGATGGACCAATCAAAATTGGATACCCGAACCCCTCATCATTAACCTAGGAAACCTAGGTGCCAAGTTGGCAATGAAGACCTTATCATCTTCAAGTTGCCTTAATTGGTCATAAATACGAGTGTCTATGTGGTCCAATGAGAGAATGAAAAACAGGCCTCTATCGATGACATCTAGGGCCTAGATTGCCAAATAATGCTAAATAGCTATGACACCCCAATTCCATAGGTGAGATATTTACAACATAGGTTTGACACCTAAACAGTTTAAGAGAGCCATTTGTAAAAGAATGATTGGACTGCTTAGTTTGGTAATCATGAGGCTGGGAACTATAAATAGGAGGAGCTTACCTCATTTCTCAACACTTTGGCCTTCTCTCCTCGTTTCTCTTCTTTGGACGCCTCCTCTTCCTCTCTTTCGCCCTCTCTTTCCTTTGGCCAAGCAAGCCGCCCCTTTCCACTCAAGTTAGTTTCTCTAGTTTCTTGAGATTTGTCAAGACAAATAGAATCTCTTACTTCTCCCTGGTATTTTGATTGTCATCATTAAGTCTAGACAGCACTCTCTTGACAAACCATGATTTGTATGAGAGATTATGTATATGTTGGCTTGTATGTGAATCTTATGCATATGCTTGAGTCTTTCATGATCAAGATGATGCCAAGGTTCATGGCTTGTGTTTAAGCAAGTTAGGAATGCCTAAAGACATAAGCCTTGGGTCGATAATGGGATGTCGAAACTTAAGTCTTGTGAGGTACGACGATTGCCTAAGGTCACAAGGTCTTGGAATGACATTGAGGTATGCCGAATCCTAATCTCGGTGGTATGGGGATCGCTCAAGCCTAAAAGGTCTTGGTTGGCATCAAAGTGTATCAAACTCATGTCTCAGATTGGTGCGGGATCTTTAATACTTGACGATTGAGCTAGATCTCAGATTTAATGCCATTTGCGGTATCATTAGAATCGGGTTGTAGAAAGCACAACATGCATGATTATGTATGAGTATGTAGTTGTTGAGCCATGAATAATTCGGCTAAATGACAAGACAAGAATCGACATAAGTGATGTATTTGTGTGATCACCCTATAAAAAATGAGAACAATGATACCCCCATAATGGGATGCCCAAAGCTAGCCCAAAAGCCTTGGGAAGTTAGCCCCGAGAAGCCCCAATTAAGCCGAGATGCCTTGGTTGAGCCGGAAAGCCCAACAAGAAGTTGGAAGCCTTGGTTGAGCCGAGAGGGCCTGGTTGAGCTAGGACAATGTTAAGTGATCTATACAAATGTTGATTATATTCAAATTTGAGTTGTAAATATTTATATGTTAACCGACGGATGAGTAAGTGAAACTCTTACACATAGTCATGGCATTACATATGAGTTTGCAATTGATCAACTATCAACACCATTTGCATGAGTTGCTTTGTCTAGTCCTTGATGAGAAAATGTCTTATTAGCCGAAAGTTAGGGGTTTTACTTACTGAGTTTCCCAAAATTCACCATTTTACCTTTATATGTTTGTAAGTATGGCTAGTCCACCTCTTGTACATTTTGGTCTACCTATAAGGATGGAAGAGTCGACCGTAGAAGTTATATATGCTGAAGTAGGAATAACATATCGAAAGTACACCACCATCATATGAGTTGATGAGGGACAAGTTGAGTTGGTTTTTCACTGTTATGAGAAGTGGTATGTTTGGTCGAATGGGGAATTTTTCGGTCCCTTTCGTGGTTAAAGGGCCGATGAACCCAAGTAGTAAGACAAAATCCCATGAGATGGACTTTAGTCAGTAGCACTGGCTAGTAATGGAAGGGTTCCCAATTTTGGTAGCCATAGTTGTAGCTGAGATAGAGATACCCTAGCCTCTTGCATCATGTAAAATGGAAATTAATTTGTACATAAAACTACTAATGGAAAATGGTAATGGGTTGTATACTTACATCCCATGTTCTTCTTGTGATGTCTGTCGAAATTGTTATGTTTACACTTTCGCATGTGCATATATATAAGATAAAATGAATCGGGACGGCGACAAGCCTATGATGTTGCAAAAATAACTCATAGCTCAGACCCTACATGGGATTGTGACATGTACCTCCAAACAATTTCAAGAAAAATCGTTTCTTCATCTCATATTTTTTTTTCACGTAAATTTTCTCCACTTCCTCCATGTTTCATCTAAAGAATTTGGGCAATTGAAATGACTCGGTCACATGTGATGATGATTTTCGTGTCATATTACATCGTGCCAAGAAAAGAACAATAATAACTATATTTATAATTAAATTTAAGATTAATACCTTAAAAATCCCAAACCGGTATACATATGATAAATTTACCTTAAATTAATTTTTTGATAACCAAAATCGCCAAAATAGTACATTTGTGATAAATTTACTTTTCATTAGTTTTTGTTAAATTGGATTAATATTATGAAAACCATAAACTAATGTACCTGTGAAGTCTCAAATTGGTATACTCGTCAATTGCCACATGTCATGTAACTCGATAATTTATGGTAAAATTTAACGAAAATTAAAGGAGGGTAAACTTATTACATGTAAACCAGTTTGAGGTTTTTTTATGTTCAAAAGATTAGTTTAAGGTAAATTTATCATAAGTATATTGATTTGAGGTTTTTCTTGATATTAACCCTAAATTTAAATTTAAAACAAATAGTAATATCATCATTTACAATAATTTGTCAAATTATTGGTTACATTAAGTTAATTTATAATATCATCAAAAGAGCCCCAATTAGATTGTATTTTCCATATTCAATCAGATCCACTTTTATTAAAAATTTCAAAATAACATATGCGTCAATTGTGACATATCATTAAATTTGAGATGGACTTCTATAATTCATGTGTGACACAATAGATATATCGAACTATGACATTTTTCTATTAGGATACGGAGGCGTGTTTATGTGTACCACTAATTTTTAGCTTTTTTTCTTTTTGTTTAACTAAATTTCACAGTAGATGCACTTTAACTTTTCTTTACCTTTTAAGAACTAAAATTTTCTCAATATACAATTTTTAGCATGTGAATTGGCATAAGATTTTTTAATAATTTTATAAAATTCAAAGAATATATACAATTTTGATAGGAAAGTAAAAATTTATTTTATTTTATTTTATTTTTAACTATAAAAAGCATGCCCTTGATCTCTTAAATAATAAAAAATAAAAATAAATAAATAAAACCCACAAATTATGATATGTCTTTAGTACAAAAAGAAAATTTTCCCATTGGTGCTTATAAAGTAAGTCTATAAAAAACCTTTTGCCATACACTATGTTGGGAAAAACCAGGGTGACAATTCACCAAAAACTAAGCACAATCTAGGATCAATTTCTCAACTAAACTAAACCGATTGAAATTGACTTAACCCCAGCAACAATTGGCCAATACAACCAAGCAATAAGTAAATATAATGCCATAATAATGAGGTGACAAAACCACAAACAACAAGGTTTCACGTGGAAATGAAATGCGGGAAAAACCACGGATCTCCAAAAACTTCCACTAATCACTAAGAATAGTAGGATACATAAAGTGTTCTTCTCTAGTAACCGCATTTCCTCACCACAAAAGTAAATTAACATAAACAGTGGAGGTTCTCAACAAACAGAGATTCCTAACCGTGATGATAGAAATTAGAGGAGGTTCTCAACAAACGAAATCGATCAAATCGTAACATTTAATCTCACGAATAACATACTTAAATTTGAGTCAATCCCGTCAACTTTTAGCCTTAAAATTGGGACTACAAAATCTTTGCCCTCTTTCTTTTTCTTCTTGGTGTCCTTTCGATGAGATCTCTTTATGTTGGTGTGCTCTCCGTTTCTCTCTCTCTTTCCCCTTAGGCTCGACTCCAAGAACAAAGCAGCCACTTAGGCTCTACTCCAAGAACAAAGCGGCCACTTGCCTTTTCTTCTTTTTGCTTTTTGACCTTTTGAATTTTTTATTTTATTTTTATGATAATGTTAGCTGGATCCATGAGTCAGACCTAGCCGACAAATCTTCCCCTCCACCTCATACAGAAAATTCCACCATGTTCCCACTCTTCTACATAAGTCAAGTTTCACCATGGGCAAGGCTTTGGTTATTGTCGTTGGTATAGAGTTTTTCAAGTAGGAAGAGCTTCATTTTAAATTTCTCTCAGATCCAATGATACTTTACATCAACATGCTTCAATCTTAAACGCAATATCGGATTTTTGTTAAGATAGATAGTATTCATACTATCATAACACAAAACAAATTTCTCTTGCTTTAAGTCCAATTCTAGTAGGAAGTTTTGCATCCATAAGAGTTTATTTCCTCCTTCACTGATAGCAATATACTCAGTTTTAGTCATAGACAAAACAACACATTTTTGCAATCTTGATTGTCATGAAATAGCTTCCCTTGCACAAAACATCATGTAATTCGATGTGGATTTTCGAGAATCAACATCATTGAAATAGTCAACATCCAAGTAGCTACTCAACTTAGGCTTAGCAATTCCATAACACGAGCAAAATTTAAAAGTGCCTCTAAGATACCTCAAAATCCATTTAACAAAGGCCCAATGCTTCTTACTTGGATTTGAGAGAAGCCCACACACAACATTGTGTTGCTAGTTTCCTCTATTAATCACTAGAATCTTAGTGCTAGCTTTGACAACACTTTGTTGAGAAGAACTGGAATAATAATTCACTAAGAACTAAACATAACATGGGATCAATTTCTCCCTCAAAACCAAATCAACCAAAATCGACTTAACCCTAGCAACAACCATCCAATACAACCTTGTAATAAGTAAATAGAAAGCTGAAATGATAAGTAGACAAAGCCACAAACAACACCAAGATCTAACATGGAACCCGATGTAAGAAAAACTACAAATTACCCAAAAACTTCCACTAATTACTGAGAATAATAGGATACACAAAGTGCTCTTTTCTAGTCACACATTAGAGGCTTAACATTAACAACACAACCATATTTTCTCATCACAAAGGTGAATTAATATAAATGGAGTAAGAAAATCTTTATTGTGATTGGAGAATTCAAAAGAGGTTCTTAACAAACAAAACCGATTAACTTGTAACCCTCGGTCTCATGAATAATATACTCAAATTTATGCCAATTTCGTCAATATTTAGCCTTTAAGCTAGGGGAGTAAACCATTGGGGGCTGAAAGCGCTGGCTACCACACGCAGACAACCAGTTAAGTCACCCTATGACAACCGTGGGTTTCGAACTCCCGACCTTTTGCGAGAGGAAGGGAGCTCGAGCCATCGGCGCCACCCAGGCAGATGGTCGGTTGAGTTTATTATGCCACAACCAAAACGAATTAAAATTAGATGTGTTTCAACTTGTTGCAGCTAATTCTAAAATAAGGTTCTAAATACATATTTCACTGACTGATGAGATAATGACTCTAGTTACAATAGAAAAAACCAAAGAATGTTTTCAAATTTCCCCAAACTCCCGTAAACGCCAGTTCAAATCAATTGGGTGGAAAAAAAGGACGACTATGTCAATTAACTAACACATCAAATGATTGATCCCCAAGAGACAAAAATGAACTGTGGTACTACAACATAAGATGTATTAAGACATGATAATCAAAAAGTTTTGACGATGATCAAATATTTGATATAAAGAACGTCATTTCGATGTATTACGACCTCAAATAACCTAGGAATTTCTCAAGATTTCCCTAGTTATCACGAACCACAGTAACTCCAAAGCAAGTATGCGATCAAAATGGGGATCAACGGCTCATGCTTGGTATGCACGGAGACATGGATTCAACTACAATGCATTGCGACCTTGATCTCAAAATGACTAATTTCCACATTTAGGCCACATTCTTGAAATCTAACAAGTATGAAACCAACCCAAATCCTCATTGCTTCTAATTATTTCTTGATATCTTAATTTTTTTTTTAAAACCCTCTACAGTAACGGGTTAGAAGTCTTTCATTTTAAAAACTTTTTTAATATATTTTTTTCAAGAGTTGAAAGTGCCAAAGCAGCAAATGAAAAAAAGAGAGGGAAAATTCCAAATAATAGCCTAAAATGTTCTCAAATAAATACTCGAAATGAACCTTATTTTAAAGAAGGGCATAAAGTCACTAGATTGTCTCAAACAAATGCTTAAAGTGGCCAAATCGACTCAAATCTTTGGCTAGTCAGTGACTATTCCAACCATCGAATAAAGGGTATTTTGGTAAAAAAATCATAACTATATATTTTTTTATTTTTTCCTTTTTCTTTTCCATCTCTTCTCTTTTCTTTTCTTTTTTCTTTTTTCTTCTTCCCCTCAGCCATTGCCGTCAACGGCCAACAAAGGTCACTCGCCTTAGGCGAGGGTGAGGGTTGCCCTTGCCTAACGTGGGCGGGTGCTGCCCTTGCTTGAGGCTGGCGACCTCCACCATGGCTAGCGAAGGGAAGGGGGGAGAAGAAAAAAGAAATAAATAGAAAATTAAATTAAATTAAAAGACAAAAATACCATTTTAATATGAGAGGTTGGGTCCTTTTTTCAAACTGATATAATTATTTTAGATCTTTATTTGAGATGATTTGGTTATTTTGTGCCCTTACTTAAAAGAATTTATTTTAAATTTTTATTTGAAAAAATGATAGTAATTTAGATTTTTATTTGGAATTTTTTCTGAAAAAGAAATAAGAAAAGAATAAGTCCAGCGGCGGAGGAAAGGCGCACTGACGAAAGCCAAAGAAGTCGAACCTCCCTGCTTTTTAAAAAGTCCTATCGTACGGTCTCCCGACGACGAAGAAAAGAATTGTACGGTCTCGCAAGTCCGGCAGCAGGCGAGAGGCAACCTGTCCAAAAAGGTTAAATGTAGTAATCAATTTGATATGATCCTTTTTTTTTATTATTATTTTCTTCCTTGATAATTAGTAACTGGTGCCTTGAACTAATTTGTCGACCCTATATCTCAATAAAAATATGTCAAAGGAAAAGATTTGAGGGAATTGAAGACAATCTTGAGCATTGAATCGCATAATATTGCAGATGAAATAATTTTGTCTTCGACGACAAGGTCGGCTGCCCGGCCGGCGAGGGACGAATGCTTATACTGCATTATGTTTGGTAATTTGTATCACGGAGATGGAAAAAAAAAATGGCGCATCCTCATGAATCATAATCAAATGTTTTTTTTTTCTATCCATACATGGGAGAAATTTCAATAAGCGCAATATAAAAATGTTAAGACCATTAAATGGGTGAATCAAGTTGGATCATTGATCCAAACTAAATTAACTCGTTTATTTCGTGTTGATCAATTTTTATATTGAGCTAATTTATGATTGAAAGGCTTGGAAAAATTGTGAGGGGTGAAAAATTGTCTTGGTCAATGTCCTTTTCTTTCAATTTTTTATACGATCTTTTCAAACAACTCAATGAGTAATTTTAAATTTGAACAAGTTCTTAAAAGGCTCAACGAAGCAATAGATAGGAAATTCGCCTCGGAGTAAGAGATCTCGTTTGCCCTCAGTATTTCCTGATTGGTGGAGAAGAAAAATATTTACTTATCAACAAGGGATATAAAGCATGCGGATATCGGCGTTAAAATAAAGAACGCAACCTAATCGGGTGCCTCATTAGAAAATTACCGCAAGTAGCCCTCACAAGTGAAAACATTGGACAAAGGAACTTTGACTTGGTTGTTGAAGGATACATTCGTAAAATTTTAGTAAGTGCAATATAGAAATGATAAGCCTATAAAATGGGTGAATCGGGTTGGATCATTGATCCAAACTAAATTAACTTGTTTATTTTGTGTCGACTAATTTTTACATTGAGCTAGCTTATGTTTGGAAGGCTTGGAAAAGGTGTAAAGAGGATTAGAATTGGTGTGGAAATTGGAGGAGACGATACCTGGACCTTGTCTCCAACATATGAAACACAGCCCCATTATGAGGGGCAAAAAATGTCTTGGTCAATGTCCTTTCCTTTCAACTTTTCCCACTATCTTTTCATCGATATTTGACAAAATGAAATGAACGCAATTATGACGTGGTACGACCTCAAATAACTTAAAAGAGTTTTTCAAAATCTTCCCTAGTTATCCTAAGCCACAGGAACTCCAAAGCAAGTGGGCGATCAAAATAGGGAGCAACGTCTTATGCTTGATACGTATCAAGATATGAATTCAATTATGATACATTGTGACCTTGATCTTAAAATGACTAATTGCCACATTTAGGCCATGCTCTTGAAATCTAACAACTATGAAGCCAACCTAAATCCTCATTGCTTCTAATCATTTCTTCTTATCTTAATTTTAATAAAAGAAAGAAAGAAACTCTACAATATTCGGTTAGAAGTCTTTCGTTTTTAAAACTTTTTCTCATCTATTTCTTTTTCGAAAAAGACCAGTTGCGCGGTCCCCTGACGACGAAGGAAAGAAATGTACGGTCTCCGACGGTACGGCAATAGCAGCAGGAGAGGAACCTGTCCAAAAGGCTGAATATAAAAATAAATTTGATGTGATCTTTTTTTTTCCCTCTGGTAAATGGTAACCAATTTTAACCAGCCAAAAAAGAAAATACATCGATTATTTTCAGTGCCCTCTAATTGTAAGGAAAAGATTCGAGGGAATTGAACACTATCCATAGAGCATCGAACTGCATAATATTGCAGGTAAAATAATTTTGTATCAACGATGAGGATAGGCGGCCGGCCGGCGAGAGACCGATATTAATACTGTATTATATCAGATAATTTAGATCATGGAGATTAAAAAAAATTGACACCTCCTCATAAACAATAGTCCATATGATTTTTTATTTTCTGCTCATACATAGCACAAATTTTCAGTAAATGCAATATAGAAATTTTAACCCCATCAAATGAGTGATTTGAATTGGGTCGAAAATGATCTAATCTAAATTAACCCATTTATTTTGTGTTGACCTATTTATATATTGAGCTCACTTATGTTCGGAATAGGGGTGATCAATTCCCGGTTCAATCCGATTCTAAGGTGGAATCGGGAACTGGATCGAGAGGATTGGTTCTCATTTTTGGGACCGTGAACCGAATCGAACAATCCTAGGATCAGGAACCGGGAACCGGACCGGACCAATAGGAACGACCACTTAGCCAATTTTTTTTTTAAAAATACTAGAAATATTATTATTTAGGGTTTATTGCATTTTAAAGAAATTTTAAAAAATATATTTTAAATAGAAAATTATCAGGCTGACCCAGTCCAAGTCCCCCCAGAACCGAGAACCGGACCGAAAATCACCGGTTAACTAGGAACCGGACCGATGCTCTCAGAAATCAGATCAAAGCGACTAATCCAATCCAATCCAGACAGTTCTCAATTCGAGCAGTCCAATATGCTCACCCTAATTCGGAAGCCTGTAAAAGGTGGGGAAAGAATTAGCATTGGTGTGGAAATTGGGGGCAACGATAAAGGACCTTGTCTCTTGCCTATGAAACAAACTCCATTATGAAGGGCAAAAAAAGTCTTGGTCAATGTCCTTTCCTTTTCCGATCAAAACGAAAATGTCCTTTCCTTTCACACCTCTTTATTTAATCTTTTCAAATAATTCAATAAACCAACTGCCTCCCCAATATCCTTGGTTGACGGACTCGTGATGGGCAAGAAATGTCTTGGTCAATGTCCTTTCCTTTCAATTTTTTATTTAATCTTTTCAAACAACTTAATAAACAATTATTTATCTTTTCTCCACCTCAATTCTTACCCAAAAAATTTCAAATAAAAACTTCAAATACTCATATTTTTTCAAATAAAAATGTAAAATAGTCATGATAATTTCAAATAAAAATATGATTTTGTTGACTGATTAAATATTTTGATCAATCAAGAGCATTTTCGTAAAATATAATTTTAATTTTAGATATAATTTTAAATATATTTAAAGAATAAAAAATAAATAAAATGAAAGAAAATCATGCAAGGATAGAACCCCTAATGTTGCCACCTCATCATCACGAGGAAAGGTCGACCATGGTGGAGGATGGCCGACCAAGGGTCAGCGAGGGGCTATAGGCCCTTGCCAAATCTAGGCGAGGGTTACGGCTTTTCCCTAAATCAGGCAAGAGTTGTTGGCCCTTGCCTAGATAGGATTGAGGGTGTGAGTCTTCATATAGATTTTTCCACCTCCTTTATTATTTGAGGTGTCTTTTTTTTCCATTAAATTTTCTATTAATTAATAAAAAATTTATTTTTCTTATAAAAATATAATCTAATTGTAGAAAAAAATGTCGGGCCTGACCTAACCGTGCTTTGCATTAACCCAATGGCCTCCCCAACCGCCATGCAAGATTTGAACATCACCCCACCACCATCATCAAACTCCATGCCACAACTGCCAGACTCGATGCTGTCACGGCCACTTCCACCACTAGACGTAGCCACTGCCGCTAGAATCCTCTACTTGGCCACCATGAAAAATACAACTCACCATGTCCCAATACTACCGACCAAAAAAAAAAAAAAAATTCTAATCACCTTCATCGAATAAGCAAGAAGCACAATCTTGAACAAAAAAATCGAAAAAATGGAGGCTGTCGGTGCAAGCAATGAAGAGGAAATGGCCATTCCTCAAAACATAAATTCTTGGTAAGAACTCCAGACCCAAAAGCCAATGTTTCAGTTTCTTAAGGTTTAAGTTCTCTAGGATCTGAAAGCCTGAGCATCACGAGGTTATTTGGCAATATGTACTTAAAGTTCCCACCTTCAAAGTCTAAGTTCACACAATGATGTGACTTTCGTACGACAAAATTTCGTCCCCACCATGAAGTCATCTCTCTCAATCGTCCAACTTGCGAGAGAACACGGCCTCTATATAATGAATCCATAACTCCACTACTCCATAGAACGAGATCATCACTTCCCGTCTTTGATTTCACCAATCAAGCACGACCAAAGTTAGAAGGAAAATTTCGAGAGGCTGCAAACGATGGGCGACGACCGGGCTCTCGTCCACGGTGTACCCGAAGCTGAACCCCTGTGCATTGTCCGCTCGGCGCCACTCGCGGCCTCCTACGACGACCAGATCCGCCCCTTGCTCGATGCGATCGACAGGCTCCGAAACCTCAATGTCATGAAGGAGGGCATCCAGCTCCCCACCATCGTGGTCGTTGGCGACCAGTCCTCCGGGAAATCGAGTGTCCTTGAGTCCCTCGCCGGCATCAACCTGCCGCGGGGGCAGGGCATTTGCACTCGCGTCCCTCTCATCATGCGGCTCCAACACAACCCCCGCGCCGATTGCCCTGAGCTCTACCTTGAGTTCGATGGCAAAGTCGTCCACATGGATGAGGACAACATCTCCGAGGCCATTAATGATGCCACCGACGAGATAGCGGGCCATGGGAAGGGCATATCAAACGCCCCGCTGACTCTGGTCGTCAAGAAAGACGGCGTCCCAGACTTGACCATGGTCGATTTGCCCGGAATCACGAGAGTGCCTGTGCATGGCCAGCCGGAGGACATCTACGAGCAGATCTCGGAGATGATCATGGAGTATATAAGGCCTGAGGAAAGCATCATCCTCAATGTCTTGTCAGCGACGGTCGACTTCTCCACTTGCGAGTCCATAAGGATGTCGCAAGTAAGTATACTCTAGACACGCTTGGTTCCCATATCAATTGAATGCTTGAATAGTTTATTTCAGCTCAAGGAAATGAGTCTATAAGATCATTTGTTTTTATGTCGCAGATGGTGGACAAGACTGGCAGGAGGACTCTGGCCGTCGTCACAAAGGCGGATAAAGCTCCGGAGGGACTCATCGAGAAGGTGACGGCCGATGATGTCAATATAGGGCTTGGTTATGTGTGTGTGAGGAACAGGATTGGTGAAGAGACCTACCATGAAGCGAGGCTGGAAGAGGCGAAGTTGTTCAAGACGCACCCTCTGCTGTGCAGGATTGACAAGTCCATCGTTGGTGTGCCTGTCTTGGCACAAAAGCTGACGCAGATTCAGGCCACCATTATGGCCAAGTGTTTGCCGGAGATCGTCAAGAAGATCAATGACAAGCTGAACGCGCATGTCGCCGAGCTTAAGAAAATACCCAAGAATCTGTCCTCGGTCACGGAGGCCATGACGGCCTTCATGCAGATCCTGGGGTCGGCGAAGGAGTCGCTGAGGAAAATCTTGCTGAGAGGCGAGTTCGATGAGTACCCAGAAGAGAAGAACATGCACTGCACGGCCAGGCTAGTGGAGATGCTGAACCAATACTCCGAGGAGCTCCAAAACTGCGCCGAGAATGACCCGAGGACAAACTTCCTTTTGGAGGAATTGGAGGTCTTGGAAGAGGCCAAAGGGATCGGGCTCCCGAACTTCCTCCCACGCACCGCCTTTCACACCCTTTTGCAGCGGAAGGTGATGGGACTATCGAGCAAGCCGCCAGATTTTGTGGATCGTGTTTGGAAATATATTGAGGGAGTTGTGATACGGGTGTTGATGCGACATTCAGAGAATTATCCTCAGCTTCAGTCGTCGACGAGAAGAGCTGCATCCAGTCTGATCAACAAGATGAAGGAGAAGGTGATGGATAGGATGATGGAAATTGTCGAAATGGAGAAGCTCAGTGACTACACATGCAATCCTGAGTACATGTTGGAGTGGAACAACTTGATGTCCCAGCAGAACAAAGTCATGGACGCGATCGATGACGTGTCGGAGCCTAGCAACATTGTCCTCCAGGGGATCGGGGAGGTCGACGTGGAAAACCTGAGGCATTGCAAGCAGCAGATTCAGGAGGCGTTCGATCTGAAGATGAGGATTACCGCGTACTGGAAAATTGTGCTGCGGAGGTTGGTTGACTCGATGGCGCTGCATCTGCTGTTCAGCGTGCAGAACCTGGTTAACAATGAGATGGAGAAGGAGATCGTGGGCGAGCTGATCGAGCCCAATGGTAGTGGCGGCATCGAGAGGATGCTGGAGGAAGCGCCGTCGGTGGTGGCGAAGCGCAACAAGCTGAACAGTAGCATCGAGCTGTTGAGGGAGTCTAAGGCGGAGGTGGCCAAGATCATGGACCGGATTGCTACAGATGGTGAATACGGTGATTAGTTAGTGTTGTTGTTCTAGTGGACTTTCTAGTTTTTTCCTTTATGAGTGTTGTAATGTTGCTGTTCTTAGAGACAGCTTCTATATGATGGTTTTACTTGATTTTTGTGCGTCTGCAAATGGGTTTTCGATGGACTTGCAATGGTTCTATCTACGTTGTGGACATCATTAGAAAGAACGCGAGTGATGCAACCAATCCCACCCACATTCGATTTACCGGCGCTGTCGGAAAATGATGCTGATCGACATTCCTGCGATGAGGGGGCCCCAGAGAATTCGATGCCCAACTTTTCCGGCCGTCCCTGTGGAAAAAATAAAATAAATTGTGATACGACGAAATGAGATGTGGTACTATTGAAAAGCTACCCTAACATAGTCACCGACTTGTACCAAGAGAGCATTTCAAACTTGCCTAATAGTCGTGAGCCATGGTGATTCGAAAGAAAGTGGGGGTCCCAAAGTAGGAATAGACTGACGCTTGGACATCACTTGATCAAAGTCTTGAGGTTGAATTTGTTGCGTAACGACATAAATAAATTGGGGCACAACAAAGTTAAATGTGTTATGAATTCTTATGATTTGGTCATTGGAAATACTTTATTGAATTACGATGAAAAGACTGCAATTATAAATAAAGTATTGTGACCTAAAATACTAAGAGATTATTTTCAATTTCCGCAATTTTTCATGAACCATGATAAATTCAAATCAATCGGGTGGAAAAAGTAGGGAGCCCTCCAATTCTCAGACATGGTGGATCAATCTCTAAGAGCAAATATAGATTTCACAATGAAAATAAACTATTGTACAACAAAAGGGAAATGTGTCAAAAAAATCCTAAACCTATTGCATTTGTATTAATTTAGTCTTAAACTTTTTAATGGTGTCAATTTAGTTCTTAAAATGAGAATATTATATAGCAATTCTAGTGTTTTTCCAAAATCTCTCTAGGAAACAATAGAAAAGATAGTTGTAGTTCTGCAAAGAAGACTCAAAAAATGACTTTATAATTGCCTTTCCAAAAACTGATATATAAAAGAATATAAACAACTCTTCGTGAAAAGTTACAAAGTTAACAAAAATATCCATTTGGAAGAAGTTGCAAAATGAATTAATGCAACCCTTCAGAAAAGTTTGCAAACTAAACAAATATAATTTTCAAAAGTTTTCTTGAAAAAACACATATAAAAAAATCAGAATAATAAATAAAAAATAATTTTTTAATAAATAAAATTCTGAATTTTCATAATTTCCAAAATTACTTAATAAACAAAACAACATTTCAACTAATAAAGATTAATAAGATAAAAATACGGACTAAAATAAAAATAGAAGTGGTTAGTGCTAATTAAACTGCGGGCAATGCTAAGTGAGCCTAAAAATCGCTCACTCGCACGTAGGTTTTGTGAGGTCTAGCCCATCCCAACATTTTCTTCAAACAAATTAGAAAAAGCTCACACATATAAATTAGCCATCTCGTCCCAACTTTCTTATGTGAGAAAAAAGAAAAAACACATTTTATTTGTTTTACAAACAAACATCCAACAGCAACTCCTGCACCTCCGATGATCCACGATCTGCCGCTGCTGCTATACTGCAAGCCAGCACCATAGTTCAGAGCCGGCGAGACTCCTGCGGATTTCCCATCTAGCCTGATGGTGTGCTGAAGGGCTTTCATTGTTTCGACAGCACTGGCGATCACCTGACCAGCTCCCGCGGCTTTGTTCGTATTCTTTTTTCACAGGTTCCACCAAGGTCCAGCAAGGGCCGTATCTCTCGGCGGCTACAGATTTTCAGGGAAAGAATAGATAAATAATATCAAGTTACAGCGGTGAGCCAAGCCACGCCGCGCACACCCAACGGCCCTTTCCTTGCTCGACCACCGCGAGCCGCCTTGTCTGCAACCTGAGCTGATTCCGATTTGGATCACGTGTGTTCAAACTAGGTGACAATCCCTATCCAATTCGATCTAAACTTAATTTGGACCAATTGTTATCTAATTTGGTCTTGATTGAGATGGAGGCATAATCCAGTTCGGGCCTTATCGATAAGGGTTGATTTAATTATTTCAGATGATTGCTGGTGCCATGATAATCTTTAATTTAAATCTTGAGACGATGGGTTATTTTTTGGATTATCTCAATCTTTTATCTAAAATATTCGTGGATTGTGCTTGTGGATTAGGTATGATTTTATCTTCAATTTAGGTAATTACCATGTTTTAAAGTATCCAAAATCCACAAAAGATTGCATTGCATATCGTGTGGATTAGGAGAATGATAGGATTAGATAGCACGTCTTCTAATTAAAAAAATTGCACGTTTAGATAATGTCTAGGATAGATAACAACTTTGAACTAAATTGCATGTTGAGATATCTTTCTAAGATAAGATTGGAAAAAATAAAGAGAGAAAAAATTAAAGGAATAAATAAAATAAAATTCAAAATTATTAAAAAAATATTCATATCAGTGCCGGCTTGATCATGTAGCCGGTCGGCGTCCACACTAGTAATATTTGCCCAAAATTAGTTGAAGTATTGAATTGACACTAGATCAAAAGATGTAAAATTAAAGTGACATAATAAAAAGATACGGTACCAAATTTTTGACATTTTTTCACTTTTGTAGAATATTAGTGTAAGCAACTTCTCGTGGAAGCTATTTCACCGATCAAACTCATCCAAGATAAACATAAAATTTTCAGGCTGCAAACAATGGGTGACGACCGAGCTCTTGTCCGCCGTGAACCTGAACCCGCTGCCACACGCCGCCTCCCACAACGACCGGATCCGCCCCCTCCTCGACACGGTTGACGAGCTCTGACACCTCGAGTCAAGAAGGAGGGCATCCGCTCCCAACCATCATCACTGTCGGCGACCAGTCCTCCGGCAAGTCGAGTATTCTTGAATCCCTCACCGACATCAGCCTGTCGCAAGGGCAGGGTATCTGCACGAATGTCCCCCTCATCATGCGACTCCAATGCCGGCATCCCACCGAGATTCCTGAGCTCCACCTCGAGTTCAATGGCAAATTGTGACCATGTTTGCGATGCCGTTGTCTCTGCTACTAGAGGGGTCTTAAACTTATTTATAACTAATTTAAAATATAAATCAATTATAAATAAATAGTTAAATTTCAAAGAGATTATTTAAATGGATTTAAAAATTGAAAGTTTTGAATAATGGTCATATATGGGTAAGATTTAATACCTATTTCTAAACCTATTTAAGTAGTTCACACTCTCACTTTTTCTTTTTAGTCTTTTAAATATATTTATTATAAAAATCAAAATTATAATTCTTTTTCTTTTTTCCTTTTTATTTTTCCTCCTCCTTTGGCCATTGTCGTTGACCACGACGATGGCCAGCAACCGGCTAGGGGACGGCCAACTCAACCTTGCCAGATCTAGCAAGTTTCGACATGACCTATTGGTTTAACAGGACTATTTGCGACCAACGAGATTGCAGGCTCCCGCAAGGGCATATTGGATGCCCGACTGACTCTGGTCGTCAAGAAAGATGGCGTCCCAGACTTGACCATGGTAGACTTGCTCGGAATCACGAGTGCCCATGCATGGCCAACCCGAGGACATCTGCGAGCAGATCTTGGAGATGATCACGAAGTACATAAGGCCTGAGGAGAGCTATCATCCTCGATGTTGTGTCAGCGACGGTCGACTTCTCCACTTGTGAGTCCATAAGGATGTCGCAAGTATACTCTAGCCCTATTATATCGATTACCACTCTAGCAAATGGGTCTCTGCGACTTGATCATCGAAGGAATGGAGGAGATATAACAGTCAAGTAGTGGAGGTGTCAATTTGGGAGGTTAACCTTTTGTGAACAAGGATTGCTATATTTTAGGAGTCGTAATTATAAAAGCTTGATTTGTAGTTTCAACAAAGGACAGCCATCACTCCAAGAGCACGCGTTCAATTTTTTCTTCATCTCACTTTTTTCCGATACTAGGTACACGTGTTGGAACTTTCATATTAACTTTGAATTTACATTCTTGTCCAAGAAACAACAAGAGACCATTCACAGTCCATAAAGGCTCGTATCTACATTTTCACACTCCAAAGGTATTTCATCATTTCTAATGATAATTTCAAACCACATAACAAAAATGAACATAGTACCCAAAGTCACATAAAATCGAACAAGAGATGCTTGACTTGGCTCAAAAGTTGACTTCAAAGTCTGCGAAGTGGGGCGAGCGCGAGGGGAGGATGTGAAATTATTGGGCCAACTGCGATCTCATCCATTGCCGGGTTTGCACCTTGTACTTGAGTCACGAACCGAATTCTTTACTACCCTTGTTAGCTGAAGAGGGGGTTTTGTGGCATCAGAGTGAAGAGCTGTATGCAAAGAGGATGACAAAACTGGTTTGTAAAAGTGGTGTTAGACTGTTTGTGCTAGGAGTCTTAGAGTGGAATGAATATCGTTTTAGAGGATTTCTTAAGGCGGGATTGATCTCCCATGCACAAACTAGATGGGAACTAATGCCACTCTCTTGATGAGGCTGCGGTAGGCCAAAACCAGTTATTGTTCTGAATTCGTCTACATGGTGCTGGACTTAAATAGTACGATCTGATATGAGAATGCAGTTTGGCATATTATTCTTAGGGACAATTTTTAGAAAGAAGACTGGCATGATGTTCTCGATTCACCCAGCACCACACAAACTGTTCCACAATCAAGAAACTATTGGCTATGACACTTGCTCGTGCTGCGCGTGCATGTGTGAACGTCATTGCCATGTTCTCCGCTTCAGTGGAATCTGTGTATTGAACGTGTGTGCATGATTCTCCTCTGTTCTCTCGTTTATTCGCACGTTCCCTTTCCTTACCTCTTCAAAATCTCTTGCCGAATAACTCTTATCTTCTACCAAGTATCCCATGTTTGACCGAATTGAGTATCGGTCGTGCGTACGCAAGTATCTCCTCCCAATTCAGCCGTGTATTGCCTTCCTTTTGTCCATGTCGGAAATGGATTCCTAAAAAAAATACGGAAACAAATTCCTGAAAGACAAAAACTCGAAATATCGAATACCACCAAAGACACATGAAGAAACGTGCCCAAAAGAATTTGAATCACCAATCGTACTGTACATCACCAAGAAAGACGTATTGTTTTCCACTGATTAAATATACCTATTGTAGCGTCAAGAGAGAGTGATCCTTCAATCGTCAAGTAAGAGTGTTTTCCTTTGCGTGAGAGAGTTTCTTTTCATGAGAGAACGCAAAAACAAACTCACATAACGTTTCTTCCCCTACATTCTATTTCATTTGGCAGTTTCCCACAAATAACTGTCTTGGCGGTTATTTCTCTCTTATGGGCTCTTTCAAGATTAACGGGCTGAATTAGCCCAATATGGGCAACCCAATATGTATAAAACCAATCATTTCTCCTACTCGCACATAGTGGGCTAAACACAACTCTCTCTTCTCTGAAATGTTCATATTAGCAAATAATCCATGCAACTAGCATACTTCAAGAGCTTGTCATCATACTTTTGTTAGGAATATGTAACTTCTCAAATTGGGCATAACATTTTCAAGTAGATGTAGTATGTAGTACCCTATATCGATCGATAACATTCATATCTCTTGATCTCTTTTTAATTATGATAAATTGTATTCACAATTATAATTATCTTAAATTAATCATAATTGATCGACTAGTAAATACAAAACCAGAATGTGATCTCTTAAAGGTCTATTTTTTTCTCATTCCTTAAAACTCTCAATTTCAGTTCAATTTGCTTTTCTAGAAATGTCCTATTAAATCAAATGGTTATTGGCAACAAGTAAGATAGCAAACATTAAATAGAAATCTTAAGAACAAATAAGAGTCAAGAAGGCACTTAATTGAGGAACTATTTTCTTTAAGAGTCTCACACAGCATAAAAGTTGAAATAAAAAACTTTTGCCATTTTTATTAGTCGTCTTATGTATATGTAGTATGAAATACATATTACAGTATTAACTCATTTCCCATGGAGCACATGCCTTCATATTCAACACCGTAAGATGATAGTTTAGACATACCCAATGTCTAACTTGAGTTCATGTATCTACTCTTATAAAAAAATCCATTAGAGTTCACATATGGCATCAAAGACCAATAAAGTTAAATATGTTGGTTATTTTACTTTCATACATAATAAATATTATGACTTCATCTTGAAACTCATTTAAGGCAACATCTATATTTTAAGCTTGAGCTCTCGATCATCACCCAGATAATGAGATTAAAATTATCTCATCTCTATTTGTCACATAGTAAATAAAAGCAATTATCCGTGTAAGTGGACTAATCTCTTATCTGTTTGGCATACTTTCTAAGCATAATACACTAAGCATTGAGATGCATAAATATCAAATAAAATCACAAGCATTATTATTGAAAGAAAACTTCACTAATAGTGAATGCTTGGGAAAATAATAATATTCAATACATCAGCTTGTACGCAGTTTTAAAGATTTTACATGACCATGAAAAACATCTTTAGGAATTAGCTTTGTCATAGGATTAGCTATCATTCTATACATTGATATATAGTGTAAGTTCACATTTATTTATACAACTATATATTTGATAAAGTTATATTTAGTGTCTATATGTTTAGTCTTGCAATGATATTTCGGATCCTTGGTGCAAGTTATCACTACTTGGCTATTGCAATTAACCAACGATGAGCTTGCAACATTCTTAGCAACACCTAAATGCTCCAAAAATTTATTAAGCCAAACACTCTCTTTTACTACTATTGATAATGCCATGAACTCAGTTTCCATTTTGGATAAGGCTATACATGTATTTCTTACTGCTCCAAGATATGGTACCATTATTCAATAAGAATATAAATCTAGAAGTAAACAACCTTTCATCTAAATCTCCCCCCAGCCAACATTTGAATAGCCTTCAAGTCGCAGATCCCTTCCTTGATAACTTAGCAAATAATCAACACTACCCTTAAGATACCTCAAGATTCTTTTAATGGCAGTACAATGTGCTTGACTTAGATTAGATTTATATCTACTTACCATTCCAACTACAAAAAATATCTTAGATCTTGTACACTTCATAATGTACATTAAGCTTCCAACAGCACTAGTATAAGAAACATGTTTCATTTGTTCCTTTTCTTGTGGACTCTTGGGATACAAATAATGGCTCAATTCTTTACCTGTTGCAAAAGGTGTATGTATGGGTTTGCAATCTTGCATATAAAATCATTCAAGTATTTTGTTTATATATACGTCTCTTACGAAAGAGACAATGATATCTTTGAATGATCCCTTAAAATCTTAATTCCAAGAATATATATAACTTCATCCATATCTTTTATTTCAATAGTAGAAGACAACCAATTCTTAATAGTATTAACAAACTCAATATTAGTTCCAACAATTAGTATATCATCCACATGTACTCACAAATTGATCTTTGGATCTTTTAATATATACACAATGATCTTCATCAATCATTGTAAAATCATACACCACTATGGCATTATGAAATCGTACATATCATTGTCTCAAAAACTGCTTAAGGCCATATGTCAGTCTTAAAAGTCGATGTATTTTTTGTTCTTGGCCTTTCACAATCAAGCCAACAGGTTGTTCTATGTAAATTTCTTCTTCTAGTTCTCCATTTAGAAAAGCAACCTTTACATCCATCTAATATAATTCGAGATCCATACTAGCCACTATTGTTAGAATAAGGTGAATTGAGGTAAATTTTACTACAAGAGAAAAAGTTTCTTCATAATTAATTTCTTCTTGTTGATTATATCCCTTAGTCACGAGGTGAGCCTTATATCTTTCTATTGAACTATCAGCCTTACACTTTATTTTGATAACCCATTTGCTCTCAATTGCTTTGCGTCCGTTTGGAAGATCAGCTAATTCCCAGACTTTGTTGGATTTTATTGACTCCATTTCTTCTTCCATTGCATGCATCCATTTTTCCTCGTTGGGGCAATTTAGAGCCTCATTTATATTCCTTGGCTCATCTTCATCTTGCAAAACAACCGTGAAAGTTTTCCTTTAATGTCAAAACGTCATCAAGGAATACTTTTGTGACTTGTTTGCCATACAAGAGATTGTACACTTTGTATATTATTTTCCATTGAGCTCCCACTCGGATTAGATAATGATGGTATCATATCATCACATGGTTGTAATTGAAATTGAATCGAATTTAATTCCTCACTTCTCACATCACTCCCACTTGGATGAACTCCATTAAGTTCATTATCTTGATCCAAGATTTCAAATAGAGAGTAGTCCTCACTTATTTTGCAATTATTAGAAAATTCATTCTCTAAGAATATGACATTTCGTGATTCGAGTTCAATTATACTATCATTTTCTTGCTTACTTATAAACACATACTCTTTCGAGTATTCTAGGTATCTTTCAAAAATATTTTTTTGCCTCTAGGACCGACTTTCCCATACTTGTAAGAGGGTTTATGAGTATAAATAGCACATCCCAAGGTTTAAGAAAACTTAAATTGGGTTTTCTATCTGTTCATAACTCATATGGTGTAGAACTAATTTAGAAGGCACATAATTAAGTATATAGACAACAATTAACAGAGTATCACCCCAAAAAGTGATGGGTAAGTTAGCTTGTACCTCATGGACCTAACCATTTCCAAAAGGATTTTGTTTCTCCTCTCAACAATGCCGTTTTGTTGAGAAATATGTGGAATAAGCAATTGTCTTTCTATTCCTTTTTCATCATATAAATTTCTGAACTCATCAAATAAATATTCTCAACCTCAATCGAATTTTAACACTTTTAGCATTCGTCAACACTGTTTCACGAATTCCAGCCAACAATTTGTTTATAAAAGATTGAATTCAATGATCAGGAAACAAGAACTGTGCTTTGATGCCAATGTTGGAAACGGATTCCTAAAAAATATATGGAAACAAATTCCTAAAAGGCGAAAACTCAGAATATCGAGTAACACCAAAGAAACACACAGAAACATGCTCGAGAGAACTTGAATCACCGATCATAAAGTACATCACCAAGAAGGATGTACATTGTTTTCCACGAATTAAATATACCTATTGCAACGTTGAGAGAGCAATCCCTCAATCATTGAGTAAGAGGGTTTTCCTTCGAGTGAGAGATTCTTTTCGTGGGAGAATGCAAAAATAAACTTACAGAACGTTTCTTCCCTTACATTCTATTTCATTTTGCAGTTTCCCACAAATAACTGCCTCGGCGATTTTTTCTCTCTTTCAAGATTAATGAGCTAAGTTAGCCCAACATATGCGGCCCGATATCTATTAAACCCATCAGTCCAAAAATTTTCTGTGCCTGTATTGCCAAATTATGCACCCTTACGATGGAAACAATTCTCATCTTTCTTATCCGATTTTCGGCCGAGCAAAGGGAAAAAGAAGAGACCAATTGAAATCCCCATCTAGGCCAGTCTCATGTAAGCTTGATCTTGATAATTCGTATGAGTTTAGCGCCTAAGTTTTCAGATCAAATTGAATGTTGGGCCAATTCGACCGCAATTCCCAAGCAGGACAACTTAAACGGAATTTATTTGAAGTGGACATGTCATTGCTCGTCAAAACATCGTTGCCTAAATGTAGTGTATCGATATCTTTGTTTAGGGGTAAATTTTATCAAATACAATCCCTAATTTTTATAAAATGCATGAGGGATTTTTTAGGTGAATTCAGGTGTCAACAAGATTTGATATAACCTAGTGGGATTTGTTCATTGAGGAGCTATTACAAAATATTCACTGGCCCATGGAAAACAAACACGATTATGACATGTCATGACTTAAATAGTGTGTGCATATTTCAAATTTCCCTAACAATCATGAACCACAATATTTAAAAACTAGCAGACTACCAAAGTAGGAATTGATAGACGAAAAAAACCACAAGGGTATTTTCAAGTTTGTTCAATTCTCACGAACCATGATGATTGCATATCAATTGGGTGGAAATGGTAAGAATTGAGACGATACTTGGACATGATTGATTGATTTGTTTAGAGAAAATCTCGACAACAAAGATAAATTGTGGTACAATTTAATATGTGTCATGACCATTATGGCTTGTACACTACAAAATTTGTACGAAACTTTCCGCTTAAAGTTATGCTAAGACAAACGCAATAATGGTATGTCATGAATTCGAATATTATGAGAGCATTTCAAATTTTCCAAATCGTCATGATACATGATAACATAAAGCAAGTGGATAACCAAAATAGAAATTGGTGATCGATGCTTGGATATTGGTTTATCGATCTCTTTGAGGTATAATGTGCTACAACCAAAATGGACTGTGGCACGACAATATTGATTGTATCATGACTTGCTGTGACAAACTTATCGAAAAGCCATTATGGAACATTGTGTTTGACTCATCATAAAATGATTGCAATTACCATGTATTACGACCTAAAAAACCGCAAAAGTATTTTCTAATATGTCCAATTCTCATGAATTATGATAATACTTAGACATCGGTGACCAGTCTCTAAGAAAAAATCCATCATTTCACGATGAAAATAAATAATGGTCTGACAAAATGAGATATATTACAACTTATTGCTCGTCCTTTGAAAATAAATAATTACTAGAAGAGATTTCATTGACTTACGATGAGATGAATTGGGCATTGTAATGTATTACAATCTTAAATATAATGAGCATTTCAAATTTTCACAACCATCATAGAAATATGCAAGTGGTCAACCAATAAAGGAATCGACCATCGATATGTCGGTCACTTGAGGTCGAATTTATTGTGCCACAACCAAAATAAACCGCGGTGCCCAAAAATTAGATTTATTAGGACTAATTACAACTGATTCTTAAAAAAGTTATTAGGACATATTTCACTGACTAATGAGATAATGACTTCAGTTACAACGCTAAGAACCAAAGAATATTTTCACATTTCCCCAAACTCTCGTAGACCCAGTTCAAATCAACTGCATGAAAAAACATAGGGCCAGGTTGTCCAATCCTTACACATCAAAAGATGGACCTCCAAGAGACAAAAATTAGTTGTGGTACTACAAAATAAGATGCGGTACGATATGTATATCAAAAAGTTATGACAAAAAATTTCATTGATTTCCAACAAAATGAAATAAACGTAATTATAATGTATTATGATCTCAAACAACCTCAGAGTTTCTCAAAATTTTCCTCAGTTATCCTGAATCACGGGAATTCCAAAGCAAGTGGGCAATCAAAATGGCGATTGGCATCTTATGCTTGGTAAATACTAAAACATGGATTCAATTACCATGCATTGCGACCTTGATCTCTAAATGACTAATTGCTATATTTAGGCCATGTTCTTGAAATCTAACAAGTACGAAACCAACCCAAAACCTTGTTACTTCTAATTATTTCTTGTTATCTTAATTTTTTTTTAAAACCTACAATATTGGGTTAGAAGTCATTCATTAAACTACAATATTGGGTTAGAAGTCTTTCATTTTTAATTTTTTTTTCTCAAGAGCTGAAAGTGCCAAAGAGTCCCATAAAAAAAAAAAAAAGAGTACGAAAAGAATTAAAAAGCGTCCGAATAAAGGCACACCGACAAAAGCCAAAGAAGTTGAAATTCCTTGCTTTTGAAAATGTCCAATCGTATGATCTGTTAGATTAATGTCTTGGCTTTGAATTCGCATATCGAAATCAAATTTGTTGAGAAAGATTTTCCTAAACGGATTAGGATTTATCTGTTGAAGAGTTTGCCACTAAAAGACAAAAAATGGGCTCATATATTCTATAATTTATATTTATTGAAATTGTGGGGGGTAAAAACGTCTTTGTGGAATAAAAATTGCAAGGGTTTAACTTCTCTGCTTCTGAAACCAAAAGGGAATCTTCTTTTAAGAGAGAGGAGCCGCACCTGCTTATGCTGCAGACGGTGGGCCCTGGGGTCAAAGTTGTTGACTCTCTACATATATATAAAATATAAAATGGCGGGGGTCAATTAAAAAAAAAAAAAAACCCAAACTTTAAGTCCAATCTCAAATATACCATAAACTTTTTTTTGTCTCAAGAAAAATCTCAAACTTTAGGTTCAGTCCCAAATCTGTCCCGAACTTTTCTTTGTCTTAGAAAAAATCACAAACTTTATGTTTAGTCCCTCCAAACTTTTCTTTTGTCTAAAAAAAAAACCCAAACTTTTAGTCTATTCCCAAATCTATCCCAATTTTTTTGTTGTCAAAAAGAAAATCATCAAATTTTACTCTAATCCTAAATTTGCCCTCGTTAGCCTCTGTCCAAAAGCCGTATTAGTAATCCCTAATTTTTTATGTCCTAAAATGGTTTTATTTTGAAAATAATTTTCTATGACATCTTGCTTATGTTGTATTTATTATCTATGTGGAAATGCCATGTTAAGTTGGGACTGGAACATGGGGTATATTTGAGAACAGATCAAAAATTGATGGTTTTTTTTAGTACAAATGGAGGGTAAAACCCCAAATTAGTATACCCGTCAATTGCAACGTATTATTTAATTTAGTAATTTGACAGTAAAATTTAACAGAAACTAATAGATGGTAATTTATTTTGGTGGTCAAAAATTAATTTTGGATAAATTTGTCATATATGTACCAATTTTGAGATTTTTCATGATATTAACTCTTTTTTTTAGACAAAACAAAATTCATGGTACATTTGGGACTAAAATTAAAGTTTAGGGTTTTTTATGAGACAAAAGAAAATTTCAGGGTAGATTTGGGACTGAACCTAAAGTTTGAGATTTTTCTTGAGACAAAAAATAGTCCAGGGTATATTTGAGACTAAACCTAAAGTTTTGGGGTTTTTTTTTGGAATTGACCCTAAAATGGCGTGGGTTTCCTTCAACGAAGAGAGAGCTGCCACACAAGCCGAGAGGAAGCCGACGTACGAAAGTAAAAGAGAACATCCATCCTGGCGTTGTTGCTGTTTTTTTTTTTTTCACCATACGCGAGCCTATTGTTGTGAGGCATGGATGCACGGTAATTTACGCTGTGAATTTACATTATTTATTTATAAATATTTTGAGTTTAGACTTCAATTTAGGTATGAAAAATACTCAAGTATGTGAGTAATTGTAACTTTAATTCTCTAATTATAGTAAATTATTTGTTGTTGGCTCTCTCCGTGGATGTAAGTACTAATATTTAGACTTAATCATATAAATTTTTGATATATTTATTATTTATTATTTATTTCTTTAATATTTTTGTATTGATATAAATTATAAGATCGTGCCATTTTTGTGTATTATATTTCAACATGGTCCCTGACGACGAAGAAAAGAAATGCGCGGTCTCCCTCGGTCCAGCAGCAGAGGAGAAGAACCTGTCCAAAAGGCTGAATACAATAATCAATTTGATGTGATCTTTTCTTTGTTTTTTCCCTAATAATTGGTAACCAATTTTAACCAGACAAAAAAGAAAATAAATCTATTATTTTCGGTGCCCCTCTAGTGCAAGGAAAAGATTCGAGGGAATTGATCACAATCTTCAAAGCATTGAATTGCATAATATTGCAGATGAAATCATTTTGTCATCCACGGTCAGGAAGGGCGGCCGGCTAGCGAGAGACTGATGCTATACCGTATTACATAAGATAATTTGAATAATGAGATTAAAAAAAATTGGCACATTCCCATGAATAGTAATCGTATGGTTTTTTTATTTTCTATAAGTGCAATATAAAAATTTTGAGCCCATAAGATGGGTGAATCGGATTAGTTTGCAAATGATCCAACCTAAATTGACCCGTTTATTCCATGTTGACTTATTTTTACATTGAGCTAGCGTATGTATGAAAGTCTGGGAAAAGGTCAGGAGAGAATTACCACTGGTGTGAAAATTGAGAAAGATAATAATTGGACCTTTTCTTCAACCTATGAAATGAGAGACAAGAAAACCTTAATTGCAATTTGAGAATGCAGAGGAGATTCTCAATGAACGAAACCAATCAACTCATAGCCCTTGGTCTTTGAATAACATATTTAAATTTGAGCTAATTTTATCAACATTTGGTCTTCGAATCGGGATCACAAAACTTTGCCCCCTTTCTTTTTCTTCTTGCCTTCCTCTTAGTGAGATCCCTGTCTCTTGGTGCACTCTTTTTTCTCTCTCTCTTTCTTTTTGGGCTTTACTTCATGAACAAGGTAGCCACTTGCTTTTTCTTATTTTAGCTTTTTGACCTTTTGACTTTTGTTTTGTTTTTATGTTTAATGTCAACTAGGCCCATAAGAGGTGGACTCTGGCAACGAATCTCCCCCCTTCACCCCATGTGGAAAGTTCTACCATCTATAATACAATCATATTTCCTCATTAATACAAAGATAGATTAACATAAACGGAGTAAGAAAATATTAACTGCAATTGGAGAATTCAGAGGAGGTTCTCAACAAATGAAACCGATCAACTTGTAATCCTTGGTCTCACAAATAACATAATCAAATTTGAGCCAATTCCATTAACGTTTGGCCTTCGAATCAGAACCACAAAACTTTGTCCCCTTTCTTTTTCTTCTTGGCTTCCTCTCAATGACATCCTTGTCTCTCGGTGCACTCTCTATTTTTCTCTCTCTTTCCTCTTGGGTTCCACTCCACAAACAAAGCAACCACTTGCTTTTTCTTTTTTTTGGCTTTTTGACCTTATGACTTCTTCTTCTTTTTTATGTTAATGTTAGCTGGGCCCATGAAAGGCAAACCCAGCCAACAAATCTCCCCTCCGCCTCATGTGGGAACTTCCATCATGCCTGCTTTGTTTTTACAGGAGTCAAGTTTGATAATGGGTAAGGCTATGATCATCAAATTGGATCCATTGTCGTTGATATGAACTTTCTCAAGTAGGAAGAGCTTTTTTTCTAATTTTTCTCGAATCCAATGATACTTCACATTAGCATGGTTCAATCTTGAACACAATACTCGATTTTTGCTAAGATAAATATTACTAATGCTATCACAATACATAACAAATTTCTCTTACTTCTAGCTTAACTCTAGGAGGAATTTTTGTGTTCATAAGAGTTCTTTTCCTCCTTCGGCGATAGGGATATAGTTAGCTTCAGTTATAGATAAAGAAATGCATTTTTGTAATCTTATTTGCCACGAAACAATTTTCCTTACAAAGGTCATTACGTGATTTTCAAGAATCAACATCACCAGCATAATCTACATCCAAGTACCCACTCAACATAAGTTTCACATTTCCATTACACAAGCAAGATCTAGAATTGCCTTTAAGATACCTCAAAATTCAACTAATAATAATCCAATCCCCGTTACTTGAATTTGAAAGAAACCTACTCATAATACCAACTTCATGGAAATATGAGGTCACCATAGCATACATTAAACTACTTAGACCGATGCATAAGGAATTTTCGTCATCTCTTCATTCTCTTTCTCACTTGTAGGACACTCTTCACTACTTAACTTTGAATGGCCTACAAGTGGAGTACTTACCGGATTACATATATTCATATTGAATCTTTCCAACACCTTTTCAATGTACCTTTCTTGAGATAACCAAAGCTTATTGTTCTTCTTGTCACAAGTAATTTTCATGCCAATGATTTACT
>MU090343.1:0-32334 GCA_014858505.1 Corymbia citriodora subsp. variegata
CTTCATAACATCGAGCTCCCCATTTATGACGGCATAATGCAAAGGGATTCTTCCCTCCCATCCCTCTACAGAGTACAGGTGTGGACCCACTGTCAAGAGCTCCTTCGCGATCTCAACTTCGCCTTGAGCTGCCGCGATGTGCAGCGGGCTGAAACCCTCGGGGTTCACTTTTTCCGCGAGCTTTGGCATATGCTTCAGGAGCTCTTGGACGACATCCAAATGGCCGGCCACACAAGCGACATGCAGCGGCGTTTGACCAGCTCCTTTGAGAGCCATCTCCCTGAGGATTTGCTCATTGGTGCTGATCAAGTCTTTCAGCTCATCGATATTGCCCTTCCAAGCTGCTTCTAACAACCTTTGCTCCATTTGATCGGAACTATAATGATGTTCTCTCTCTCTTTTCTTGGGACACCTTTGGACTTGGACATCTGTTAAATTATTGATCCATTTTATAGAGTTTCCGAGTATCAAGAAAGCTCATTGGTGAATGATGAATAAGATTAGCAACAGCAAAGTTCGATGCACTTAGCCACCCATGATGACCCAACTATTCAATAAAACATTGACCACATCAAAGTACAGACCCAACCAACTAAGACCACGTGTTAAAGAAAAACAAGCACTGAAATCGCACGAGATTGATTTGTGGCCCAAGGTTAGGTTTTTGTCATAAAATGGCTTTTTAAATACATCAGAAATTAAAAAGCCAAAAAAATCTCGAAAACCTACCTTGAGCATAAGCAAACCACCTCCAAGATCATTGTTTGCCTCAAAGTAAGTTCTATAATTAGTGATTTCGTCTCAATTAAACTCCCACCTAATCTCATCGGTGACACATATATTCGTCAGACAACGAAGTACAAGCAGGTCGCGTGCCATTATTCGCGCCATGGATAGGGATATTCTTTGTCCAAAAGAAAATGCTTCTAGGCCTCCTGCTTCACTTCCACAGCCATCCCCGCCACTCCCCGTCACTGGCTACATAATAGAAAATTCAGTAGAAGAGATTTCTCAATTTTTTATTAATAGAACGAGGAAATATACAGTAGACGACCTTTAGTACTTCATTTTTATGAAGGACGATATTATTGTCCTAGAGTTCTGGATTGAAACGGCACCTATGGAGTTACCTTTCCATGTCATTTTGTTTTGTCTTTCACGGGCAAAGGGTACCTCCAAACATCACTTGTCGGCTGAAGTGAAGTCAATGCCAAGGTCTTCGCAGACTAAAACTATCACATGATAGTCATGACCTTAGGATGACGTCACTCGCCTCCCCGTCATTATCGTATTACTTGATTTATGAAGTTCCGTCTAGTCTCAAGCACAAGAAAGAGGAGTCACAGTGTAAAAATGATTGAACTCCTTTGGGACCCCCGTCTCATAATTTCTTTGCTTTACATATATTTAGGGTAGCAATTGGCGTATTTGTATACATGTCGATGTCTATAACGTTGATTTATGCTTCGTTTGTTTTGTAAAAATTAAATAACTTAAAAAGTATTTTTTAAAAATAATCATTTGTATTATTTGAAGTAATTAATCAATAAAAAATATTTTCATATATATAAATATATATCCGTTAAAAGATATGAAACATTTAAAGAGGCACCGTACTTGTTTATTGTAGTCTTTAGCAATGACAATCCTCATTTGTAGTTATTAAATGACACAAACTACAATGAAAACAAAAACAACTCAAAAAACTTAAATAGAATTCATGGTTGAGCAAATCTCTACTATCTATTTACTGAAGGAATTCGCGGAGGCTATGTACGACGAGAACTCCACCAATGAAACGGCATAGCTTGCCCTTGAGTTAAATTGTTTTGTAGTTTGTACAAGGATGTTTTAGTAGTTTAATCACTTTATCAGCTTTAGACCCACCGAAAGAACATTATCTATAGACCCTATACAGCAAGCCCATTTAGGCTGTTGATCATAGAAAGTCCATGGTAGCACTCGCACAATCGATGATTTAGATGAAATTGATCTACATTATCTATAGTACGAACATGCACTAGTCACACTATCGCTAAGATTGACGTTAGGCCCGAAGATATCAAGTTTGCTTACTCTGGGCTGATTCACTAGTCTAGATCGTAACAACTTTAGCTTTGCATCCCTTGCCCAATGGCTGGCAAGGGTAAGCCGTCGACCATCGCTAGCCTAGAATGGAAAGGAAAAAAAAGAATAAAAGAATAAAAAAAATTAAAAATTTGGAAAAATTGTCCACATTAGCGCCGTCCTTATTACGTAGGATATCGAGCATTCATGTCATTAAATTCATACCAAAATTGACTAGAATGACTATACTAGTAATGTTAAAAGGTTTAGAATTATATTGGTCAAATTGAAAAGTTTAAGATTAGATTGACTGTCGTATAATAGGATTATAACTTTTTTGATAATTTTCCAATTCTTCATGAGGATTTAATTGGTAGCAGCTAGCAACGCTTCCATGATGTACTTCACCTCAACCTCTCTATAGAACTGGGCTTCCAAAGTTCTAGATGTGTTGTTAAAGATCCCGCAAGTGAATTCTCGAATTGCTTGTGTTGATTTCAGAGCAACAACGAAGAGGACAACGAAGAGAAAGAGCCGAATAGGCCTAATTTTCGCAAAGGATGATTTTACTAGCTCTTATCTATGCAATCTCTTTAGTTTATTCATTGACCATATATAAGTTTTGATGTCGATGAAAACCGTGAATATATTAGATTTTGACATACTTGACGACTATGCTTTCAAAAATTTATTACATGTCACGATTATAGATTATTTCTTGTTCGATTGAATTATCTTAACGTTTGGTTTCAATGCAAATGTAATCAATTCATTCGTCTCCTTTTACCATTTGTAGTTAGGGTTTATCTATGTGGAAATATTATCTTACATCCCTTGACAACAAATCATATATGTTCTTTTTATTTATGTGATCTCTTTAAACTGAGGTGGGGAGGGGTTGACTACTAGCAATAGGTGTCAAAAATACGATGGTGTTCTTAGTTTTAAGGTATGAATTTTGGAGCGTACAAGTTTCAGCATGTCTAAATGCGATTATAACACAACTAAACTATATCAAATAGATCCTCCCGTCTCTATTTTCAAGCATAGGAGGCTTGAAGAGAAAACCCTCTGTTCGGGTTCGGGTTGGTTTTAGGTTCAGATGCTGACTTATCTCTCAATTATATACCGCAGAGAGCTACAAATAATAGGAATTTTCACCTCTAAAAAGCCATCATCGGATTAACACAAATATAAGAAAAGAAAAATCCAGAACAGAAGCTAGAATGTGTTTAGCGTGGTTGAGCTTCTTAAATGTAATTGGCCAGCGCGAGCCCTCCAATTTCAATAAAGCAAGCATGTCGTACCATGACTAGAAGACCTTCCCATCGTCACAGCAGTCCCTTTTCGTGAAGTGGCCAAATGACAAGAAAAGAATAAACTCGAAGTAAATCTCCTAGAGAACATCATCAAAATTCACCCTCTGATTTATCCAAGGAGTAATTTTAATTCCTCCCCCCCTCCCCCTTCCCCTCCTCTCTCCAATGACAAACTGTCCAGTGAATGCAATCACTCAAGGTGTTGTTTAACTGCCAGGATCACGAACCCCTGAAAGAGGTTAGCAAGGTCCACCTCCTCGTTGCCACCCTCATCGCAGCCGTCACCTTCCAGGCCGGGATCAGCCCCCTAGCGGCATCTAGCAAGAAAGCTCTACTGACCGCGTCCCTGGCAAGGCCATCTATCAATAGCAGGCGGCACCATTTTACGTGTTCTTGGTATGCAACACGCTGGCGCCCTCATTGTCCATCAACCTTATTATCTCCCTTACTTGAGGCATGCCGTTCTTTCTTGAGGTCGTTCTAGGCACAATGTCAATGGCCATCGCCTATGTTTCAGCGGTCTTTGCTGTTACTTCTAAGTCGCCCGACCAATTCTGGTGGTTGCTCTTCTCTGGCTTCGTGCCATTCTTGCTGAGGCTGTTGATCCATATGGGCAAGCATTGCGAGTCCAAAATTTGTCAATGTTGGTCGAATGGAGAGACAATTTGATAAATGTGAGCCAACAAACTTTCCACTTGAACGTCTCCTGCTTGAGCTTGTATGAATTAGAAGCTTATGCATTGTTGACTCAAATTCTATTTCTTGTTCTTCTTCTTTTTTATATTGAATTCACCAAAATACTTGAGAATATCATTAAGATTTTGTATTCTAAATAGATGTTTCTATTTTTATTTTATTATATCATATAATTTTTGTCGGCTTCATAGGACAGAGGATGGAAAGCATGTGCATGGTGAAAGTATTTGACACAATTAAACTTGTCACAAGTCTCGTTAATTTTAGCTTCTAATCGAGGTTGACTGGCTCAACAGGTAAGATTCGAGCTCTCCAATGGCCTGTCCAAGTTTGAATCCTGTTGCTGGCGGTTTCTTTTTTCTTTTCTTTTTTATTTTTATGTAGGCGATCTGTAAACCAACTGAATACATATGATTATAAGGAGAAACCGCTCAAAGAACAATGGTTTGTTGAGTTAAGGATTTACAAAGTTAAAGCAGAAGCATCAGATATACATGACGTATATGTGATTCTGCAGGGGATGTTGTCAAGAGGCTATTGCATTGGTGGCCTTAAGATGGGATGAGAAAAGTAATTTTCGATCCTATGATTTACATGATGTATATATGTAGTATGGATGACTTTATGTTTAGTCAAGGGATAATGAAATACCAAATACAATATATTCTAAAGGATAGAGTAACTTTAAATTTATGTCTAATCTTAAGTCTTAATTTAGACCCTTGAGCATTTGGCTAACACATTCTCCGTCATCGTCCCCATCCCATTACATGAGCCAGGCGACCCTTGAGCCGCCGTTGCCTGACCGAATTCCTCCGTCGTCTCTCTCTCCCTTCCACCCCAATCGGGTTGTGAAGGCTGCTACAGCAGATTTGGGGTTGCTCGACCTCAAATCTGACGCTGCTAGCCTCGAGAAACCCTGGAAATGGGGTAGGCCGAAGCTCGGGCCACCGTTTCGGGCTGCCGCTGCGACCACAGACGAGGTGCTTGTGATTTGCTTGTGATCGCTCAGTGAGCAAGCCCTTGGCCTGGTTCCCCAAGGGATTTAAGGAAAGAGAGATACAATTCGACGGGCAACAAGGCCCGCTCATGTAATGTCCTGCTACGACGTGGCGGAGAGAGGGCGTCCGAGTCTGTCGTGATGGCAAGATGGCTGGTGGCGATGGTTACTAGAGGAGAGTCGAGGAAAGTATTTTAGGCTTTGGAAATGTTAGGTGAATTTGCTTAAAGTCAAGGGGAATTTTGGTCCGATGGAGTAACTTTATCGGGTAAATTTAATAGTTAAATTTTGGGGATCTCCATCCTATTTAAACAGTCGTTTAATATACAAACTTTCTCGAGGTGAAAGTATGTTCTCATCCATGAATAAATTCATTCATTATATTTTTTATGATTGATCTTGAATAACATATTGACTTAGATCATGTATGTCATAAGACCAGGAAAAAAATATGTGTGAAGTGCACTTGTTGAATTTTTTACATGGATATGAATCGAGCGAATCGAATAAAATTAGTCAAAAGAAAAGAAAGGAAATTGAATACCGAATTTACGTGGTTCGGTCCGAATATCGGAACCTATGTCCACGGGGAGAGCAGCATGAAATTCCACTATAAAAATCAAGTGATACAATGGAAATTACACCCACTCGAACACTCAAACATTCACTTAGTATTTTTCAGCCCCCAATTACATCTAATAACTGACATAGTGTTTAACTCCTCACAATTTTTAGTGAAATTCTTACTCAAAAAATTAAATAAATTCTATTAACAAAAAATTAATTGATTAAAATACTCATGTGTAATTACAACAATCAAATCCTCACAGGAAGAACTCTCGCTTCTCCCGGCCATGCACTTGGACACCAAGAACTGGCATCCTCTCGGTGCTCGAAGACACTCTCCTGGTCCTCAGAGGCACACCTTCTCCTTCGCTCCTTCTCTTCCTTTTATGAAGAGCATGACTTGCCTGAAGACAAAAGAAGCCGCAACTTCGGTGCCTCACATTTACTTTCTGAAGCATGCATGCATGCATTTATGAAGGGAAAGAAAAATTGGCCATACATGGACTTTTCTTTCCCTTCTCTTTTGTGTGGTCTTCATGCACGTTCACTTTCCTTTGGCAGAAGACAAAAAAGGAACCCATTAATTTAATGCAAAGTGGGCCATCGTCCACTTTCCTCCATCATTTTCAAAGTCCAACCTGCAGTAACTTTTGGACTTTCCCTCTTCTAGCTGCACGCTTCCTTCCATCTACGCGCAATCTTTAATTGCTTTGCATCATACGCGCATGGAGGAGGCAATAGGATCACGTACAATTAATTCTTAATCCGCACATGATCGAGTTCACATGTTCTCATCAGTTTGATTTTATTTATCGGACTCAAAATCGAGACATATTTTTAACAGTATTCATGTCTTCCGAGTTCATGGATTATAAACTTTTCGGTAAGCAGTGAAATTATATGACAGGAAATATGTGTGTAAAAGCTCTACAGCATTATTGGAGGATTGATGTAACTTGAAAGTTAAAAAAACAAAAAAACCATTGCTTTCGTAACCCACACGTCACCTTTATCTCTCTAACTCCACTGCTTTTGCTCTATCCCCCTTTCCTTGAGCTGGCGCTGGGGTCGAGCTCGTGAGCCACAACCAAGCCTGACCCTTCTTCCCAAGCTCATCGGCCGTAATGGACCATCGTCATTAAATAATATTTGTGGATGCCCCTCCTCCAAATCTAGCCATTGTTGAAATAATTTATTATCATAAAAGAGGCGTCCTTTGGTAAAGCAAAGATGTGGCTCTTTATCAAAAGAAAACATGACTCTTGAAACCCCGTACCAATCTCACTGGCGACATGGAGGCTCACTAGTCAACGACAATGTGCATGTTGTGTGTCGTTATTCGTGTCCTAAATTGGGGTGTTTTTGTTCGAAAAGAAAACGCCCCCGCGCCTCCACGCCTCCGGCTCTGCTTCTTGTGTAATAGAAAATTTAGTAGAAGAAATTTCTCAATTTTCCTAATTAGGATGGGTTTAGTAATCCTTCTATTTCCGGGAAGAATTTTTACTCAAAAATAATTTTTTTTATTGTGTTCCTTAGGCGAGTTTTGGAGCATTTGAAAGTATTTAGTAATTATCCAAAATTTATATTCCTATAATAGAAGTATATTTGGGAGAACCCTTAAAATTTCTAGCTCAAACTATTTTCTTTTAATTTTCTAATAATATTAACACATTTTCCTCTAGTCACTAGCCATGGCCAGTGATTGGCTAGATGAGGGTCAACAACCTTACCGGAGCATTGCCGGGCCCCAGTGAGGCTTGTCGGCCTGAGCCTTGCCTAGCTGGGCGACGTCGACCTCACCTGAAGATGGTGACGCTTTGGTGACTAATCAAAAGGAAGAAGAAAAAAAGGAAAGAAAAAGACAAAGAAAGAGAAGAGAAGAAAAGAGGGAAAAAAATGGAATTGATTGTGGAATTGCTCCTGGGAGCAAAAATGAAAATTTTATTTATTTTGCTTCAAATCTATTCCCGAGGAAAAAAAAAGTTATCAAATGAATTTCTGTTCTTTTTTTGTTTCAAAAAATAAAATCGGGTATTATTTAACTAGTTACCACACACACTCTTAGTAGAATGAGGGAATCTACATTAAAAGGACTTCAGTAGTTCATTTTCAATGAAGGGTAAATTCTATTGTCCTCGAGTTCTGAAGGGTAACCTATGAAAGGAACATATCCATGTCGTTTTGTTTTTGTCATATGAGGTAAGAGTATCTATGTCAATGCCATGTTCTTCGTAGACTAATGCTTGAACTTCATAGTCATGACCCTGATGTCATTATTTTATGACTTTATTTTTGGAGTCCCATCTTGTCGGAAGCATCAAATTGTGGAGTCACTGTATACGAATTATTGAACTACTTTGGGACTCCTGTATCACATTTTCTTTGCTTTACAGATATTTAGGGCAGAAACCAGAGTGTATTTTTATTCGGGTCGGTGTCTATGCCATTTGATTCAAAATGTGGGCCATTTGCATAAAAAGGTCTTGTGTCGTTTTCAGAGTTGCCTGTATGATTGCGCTAGCCAAATTGAAATGTTATCCCATCTTTAGGGTCTTGTACCTTTTTCTAATATTATTAGCTTTTAGTTGTCGCTTTAATTGTTTTTCCCCTCGACTTTTCTAGGCCGTTCATATTTATCATTGGTTGACCAAGGGGGTCAACTTATGATCCCTATTTTTCCTAAGGATTAGATTTCTGTCCTTTTTTCCTCATTGATATTGTTAGAAAGCAAATGATCAAAGAATAGTATAGACAAAATAAATAAAATAGATCAAACATCAAATTTACTTGATTCGATCGTAGTGACTTACGTTTATGGAAAGAGCGGCAATAAATTTCATTATATATTAAACAACAAAACAGATATTACAACAACATTTGAGTCACTTAAAGCATTTGCCAAGCCTAAATATACTCAATAACTCACCCAGTATTTAGTCCCATAATTTAAAGTGAAAATCTCTCGATCTTATGAAAGAATTATATGCAAATTCTTACCATAAGAATTTAATCGTTTTCAACACTAAAAATTTCTCGGTGTAATTGCATGAACAAAACATCAAGAACTCGTGTGAAAAACAGCACTTTGAGATCAACTCTTTTATTGCAATAACGGCACTCATTGCAATATATTAGGGGTGTGCAAAAGAACCAGGAACAACTCGGACCACTCAGAACTGGACCAGATCAGAGTGAAACCACCGGTTTCCATGGGGATCGGTTCAATTCCTGGTTCTAATTTAGTGGAACCATTTGGTACCAGTCTAGTTCCCAAATCTAGGCATGGAACCGCCCACCCGCCCATTTGTATCAAACTAGACTGGTATATATATTAAAAAAGAAAAAGAAAAAGAAATTCCATCTCATTTACTCAATTATTTTGTAGATTTTCGACTAAATAAATATGTATACATGTGTATATTTGTAATTATTGGACATTATTGACTAATTTTGTCTCTTGGATGTGTAATAGGATTAACTCTCCACTTTGTTTATATTATAATAATTCATTTATTTGCTTTCTTAACTAAAACAAAATAAACAAATGAAGAGGAAGGAGAGAGTTGATTGGAGATGTCCATAGATGCTCCGGGTCGTGATACGAAATTAAAAGCCAACAACTCATTGAAAAGTATAATTAGGTCTCTCCTTAGCCATTCCCATGATTAAATTATGTTGACGTTGAAAAAAGATGGATCAAGTGATTAATGTTTTAATTTCTATGGAGATTAGGGCTTTTAATGTGGAGTCTAATTTTTCACATGTTTTCGGTGTTAGGAAACCTTAAAGGAACCATACCATGACCTTTGAAGAAATTAAGGTTTTAGCTAATAAGTATTGTTTATTCGTTCTGCCCTATAGTTTTCAATCTTTAATCAAAATCAATGACTCACAATTCAATTCAAATATAAGGCTGAACAAGGCTCTAAAAAATAGGTTCACTATGATATTAATTAATGAGTTGAATTTTGTAGGGATTGGGGACTGGTATCTTGAACCCACCCAGAAACCAGACCGAATTGGCACTTTGGTTCCTAGGTGGATTTATGGAACCAATGGGTGTGTCTCGATTTCAATTTTTCAAAATCAGTCCTTAGTGGGTAATTCTCAACTCCAAGATGAGAACCACCCATCCGGACCGTGCTCACCCCTACAATATAACATACAAGCTAAAGCACGCCCTAGAGAAAAAAAAATACTTTGGGAGAAAGTACATTGCAAGTGCCAAAACTTTCGTACGGCTTTTACTTTGATACTAAAACTTTTTTTTATTCACTTAAGTGCCACAACTTTGAAAAAATATTTATTTAAGTGCCACTTCTTATTTGATCGCTGGAAAAGCTAATGTGGCCATCGATGGATAATATTTTAATATTTGTAAATATTTTTTTTTATTTCAAATTTTGGCACTTGTAGTGAATTTCTGCCAATACTTTGATATATGCCATCACCAGAGAAAGTCAAAAATTAGATCATTAAGAGGAGTCATCTCCGACCAGGTAAGATAACAAATCAAATTTTAGTACATGTCACAATTGTAGATTATTTCTTGCTCAATCGAATTACCTTAAGTTTGGTTTCTATATTAACGTAATCATTTCATTTGTTTTTTTCTCCATTTATAGTTAGGGTATGTCTTTGAGGAAATTTTGTTCCATATCTCTTGATAATGGGTCATATATATTTTTTATATTCATGTGATTTTCTTGTACTTACCGGTTTAAATTTTTAGAGTGAGATTTCTAACATAGTAGAGAAGTGGGGAGGGGTCGATAACTAGTGACTAGTGTCAAAAATCTTATGGAGTTCTCGGTTTTAAAGTATGAAATACGAAGCGTAAAAGTTTTAGCATTTCTAAATGCAATTATAACACAACCAAGCCATATCAAATAAGCCCTCCCGCCTCTATTTTCAAGCATCGGATGCTAGAAGAGAAAAATCCTCAATTCGGGTTGGCCTTAGGTTCAGCTGCTGAATCATCTCTGAGTCATGTATCGTAGGAGGTTACTGATAATCGGGACTCTTCACCTCCAAAAAGCCCTCATCAAATCAACAAACAATAAGAGAAAAGAAGAAAAGCCAAAACTACAGCTAGAAGATGTTTTAATGGGGTCAAGCTCCTTAAATACGCTTGGCCAGCTCAAACCTCCAATTTCAGTAAAGCATGCACGTCGTATCTGTGAGGAAAATATCTTTTAACTTGTGTAATATGGGTTCGAATCAAGAGAGCAATCAAGCTGCACGTTGAGGTGTGATATTATTTTTTTGAAATATTTATTTCCCTCATAATGTTGCTAATGGTCACTTGTAAATATTCTCCATGATACAACAAAATCTAAAATGAGAATACTAGATAACAATTCTAATATATTTCCAAGGTCTCTCTAGGAAATAAGTGAAAAGATGGCTGCAGTGTATTTTGGAAAGAAGACTCGAAAATGATTTCATGCTCATTTTTTCTCCAAAAACTGACATATAAAAGAACATAGGTAAGTATTCATGAAATGTTGCAAAGTTAACAAAGATATTCTTTCGGAAGAAGTTGCAAAATCAACAAATGTAACCTTAGAGAAAGGTTGCAAACTGAACAAATATAATTTCTGAAAGTTGTCTTGAAAAGACACATATAAAAAATTTCAGCATAATAAAAATAATAAAAAATAATTTTTTTAAAAAATAAATTTCGAATTTTCATAATTTCCAATAATTACTTAACAAACAAAAAAAAACCTTTCAACAGATAAAGGTTAATAAAATAATCGTACGAAATAAAAAAAGGGGGGGTTAGTGCTAATTAAATCGTGGGCATGAAAATACCAGGTGCATCTAATAATCACGTAATTATTTGTACACTCGCATATGGGTATTGTAGAGTCTAGCCCACCCCCACATTTTCTTTAAATAAACTAAAAAAGGCTCACACTTATAAATTAGCCCATCTCGTCCCAACTTTCCTACATGGGACAAAAAAAATCACACTTTATTTTATAAACAAACATCCAGTAGTACGCTAACGAAATATTTTAATAAAACTTTCTTGTGGTCATAGCCATCTCTTTTCATATGATGATTGAAGGACAAGGAAAGAATAAACCTATACTTTAACGAGTCCTCCATTATTCACTTCAAGTAAATCTCTTAAGCTATGGTTAAATAGTTATAATAAAATTTAAGATATGATAAAATTTGTCCTATTTTATATTTGATGCCTACTGAAGACAAAATAAAATCATATATAAAGGGGATATATGCCGGATAAAATCATCTCATGGAGAGGTTGGATAAAGGTGGATAGGATTTTTAATATTTATAATAAGATGTTTATTTTTCTCAAATAACAAACTTCCTAATTTCGCAAATATAAAATTATATTAATATTCATTATAGCAAATTTATTTCTCTCAAATAAAAAATTTTTTAACATTTTTTTAAAAAATTAACAAATCTAAAATATATTTCAATATAAATAATATTTGAATTATAATATAAAAATTCAAAATAACAAAAAAAGTAGTTTTTAAATTAATCTTATTTTTATTTATATTTACAAATGTAATTCTATCTTATATTAAATTCAATATATAAATATATATTTATTACATATTTTAGTTGTTTTAGCATTTTAGGTAATAAAATTTTATTAGAAAATGTTGGAAGGGAAAGAAAAAATAAAAAAATAAGTTAAAAAAGAGAGTAAAATAAAAAAATAAATATAAATAAAGTAGACAGGAGTGTCACGAGAGAGTTTTACCATCTCCGTTTGTAAAATTTGTGGTTCATTTATATTACCATTTATACCATATATATATAATATGAATATATTTGACTTTATTACTGCAATTTCCAAACATTAGTTAGGATATAACGAAATCCTCTGTATTTCATATCCTATCTTATTTAGTTCTATTATTAGTAGAAATTCAAACAACTAAATGTAGCCTTAGAGAGCATCATCACAAGTCAATTCTCCATTATTATCGGGTCCAACTCTTTTTCTTTTTTCCTTTTTGAAAGTAGAGTTCAAGAAAAATATTTCCATTTACAAAATTAGTAAATGTCTAAGTATTCTTATGCAAGAATTCGACACGAAATGTTTTTGTAGAAAAAAAAATTTCAATTCTTTTTGAAAATATGTAAACACGATTTTTGGGGAAAAATTTAGGTGTCAACATATCCACATTAGTTGAGTGGGTGCTCATAGGTAATTGACGTCAATTCTTTCCCATGCTCTTTCATAGAGTAATTCTCAACCTTACGAAGATGTTCTCTTGATGGCCGTTTCATCGAAAGAATCGTGACCAAATGAGTACTCAAAGCAAAACTTGCACAACCACGTCCCAAAATCTTGACCGTTATTCGCGAAGTTATGAATGTGCTTTAAACACAGGATAGATTCGGTGAATCACTGGCGGAGACTACACAATCAACTGTAGAGAATCAAGGACATCACATCAATGTCTGACCTTGTCAAACGAACTCCATCCAGTATTGCTAGAGGCTCGCATTTCTTAGCTCAACCTCCGGGGGAGAAACATACCATCATCAACAACGATGGATAACCGAAGAAGCCTTTCCAAGCAAAATTTCATAAATAGCGCCAACTCCTCTGATATAATGAGCGGCAGCTCGCCCAACAATCCCACAGTTATCGGACGTGACTGTCTGTCCATTGACTTGATCGGCAGGAATATCATTAAGAAAGTTAGAACGATTGTAGTCAGGGAGACGGTAAACGGCTTACTGGCGGGGCAATATATCGTGTTTAAAAGGATCATCTGGACTGGCGCCAACAGTCCAAATGTGCTGCAGCTCATGAAGACAATGTATGCCGCGTGCGTGAAAAGCGTACTAGACACGAGGAAGCAATTATCGTCGACTTGCATAGAGATTGGAGGCTGAAGCACGGCTTGGTAGGTCAAGGTTGCGACGAGCCCAGCGATGACAAGTGTGTGGCTGTCAATGCCGAAGTTCAAATTTCTTGCTGGTGAAGACGATAATAATCGAGGAGCATTTGTGAATCGTTCCCATCTGGTTTATGACTGTTAGCTCCCTTGATGTCGTCGTCGTCCACCGAGACTAGTGATGAAGCGGGTGAGTTTGATCTTCCTCTTACGTGTATGGCTCCAGCTTGTGCGATAATTTCTCTGATCACTCTAGTCTCTATCTCCTGCTCTTCAAGAAGTTCCCTTCAAAGTTCGGCCAACCCCATCTTTAGGTTCGTTTTTTTTGCCAAATATTATGAATTTATGTAAAATTTAGGGTTGCAAAACATTTGAGCATGTGAGAGATTATAATTCTGCAATTAATTAGTAAATTTTTTGTGGCTAACTCTCCCCATAAGTCAGGTATTGTCACTTGAACCAAATCACATAAAGCTCTCGTCTTCTTTATTTTTCTTCATTGATTTCTTTGGTAATTTTATTTTCTCATGTTTGACTTAAATCTTAAGATCTATTTGCTTTCACATTATTTCACAATAAGATTCAACAATAGGAATGTGTATAAAAAAATGAAAAAACCTACATCGGATTCGCGTGCATTGGTTTTTGGCAACGGAACGTTCTTTTTGGTCATTAAATGGCTTTTTAATCCATCAGAAATTAAGAAGTGAGAAAAATTTTAAAAATATCTGACGTGCGGCAATTTTTCTCAAAGTACCTCTTGATTGATGTTTGTCTCAAAGTTGCTCATGAAATTCGCGACGTGGATTTCGCTCAATTAAATACTTAATAAAATCCTTAATTTTCCCATCTTAGGTTTCTTTCTTTTTTTCTTTTTTTCCTTTCTTTCTGTCTTCTTGTTCGTTCCTTGCGAACTCCATTAATAGAGGTGCTAGACCACAAATCAGGTTCGCACAACCTCATAGGTCAGTCGCGTGACCCCCGATTTGAGTTGCAGAGTGCCTCAATCGCGGGTGGCAACCTCCATTAATGGAGGTGGACCACAGGGCACAAAGTGGAAGAAAGGACTTCTCGGCGACGGTGGTCCTAGGGAAAGCTCGGGCTTTTTTTTTTTTTTTATATCATTGGTCAGGAGCGGATTGAGTCCGTAGAGTTTTGAGAATGGCGATGATGGTGGCTGATAAAAATGCATTATCGAAGCTTGAAATTTTGGAAAAAGAAAAAAGGGTCTCGGCCGAGCTCACAGGAGATTTTTTCGACAATTGCCAACCATCACAGAGGGGATGCCGGAGGTTGTGGGCAGTGTCGGAGGTCTTGGTGGCGATGAGCGAGGCCCGGTGAAGCTGTGGCCAAGAGAGGCCATTGTAAGGAATATTATTAACATTGATGAGGAGGAGTGCGAGCTTGATGATCAATCTGGGTCCCAAAGTATGAAAAAGTCTATCCCAAAAGTCTAAACCATAGATAGAGGAGATCGCATGTATATAAAAAGAGCATAGAACTCATAGATAAATGTTGTGAGATACTTTTAACACTTTCTCTCTTGGAAATGACATGTGGGGCTGTACATGTGAAATAAATTAAGGCAGAACTTGGCTCCAATACCATATTAAGGTTATGCCAAAAAAAGAATTGTGTAATTTTTGCATGTTCCATAATGAAGACTACATTAGCTAGTTATAGGATATATATGACTAAGTTAACAAGATATTACAATATTTATTTACAATCAATTAGAATTTATAAAGGATGTGAGTAATTAAAGGAGAAATCTGCACAACCCTTACATATATGGAAAGTCAAGAGAGATGTATGGAATCTCCTAATACATCTCTACTAGAGTCGAGTGAAGCAAGGGACTAGGGGTCAACGGGACATACAAGGTCATCCGTGCTACCGTTGTTTCCCTTTCATTATTAAGAGCTTGCATTTGTGCATCCACATTATGATTATAGGGACTGAAGGAACCTTGGCAAATTGGTGAGATATGGCATAGATGTGGTAAGTGACACTAAACTCACTTAGGTCAATGATAAGCGGACAAAATAGAAATGTGACTTAACATGGTGACTTTTGAGCTTTCCGGTCATAAACGGCATGTTTAGATCTGTTATCGTTTTGGTTCAATGTCCTGTCTCGTGAAACTAAGGGGCAGTTGGTGAGAAAGAATAGGACCTGAGATCGAAGGCAAAGCAGAGAGATGATACAGATTTGAGCTTGAGCAGCTCCACCTCCATTATTGGAGATTGCAAGGAACATAGAAGACGGAAAAGAAAATGAGGAAATAGAATAAATAACTTTTTTTTTCTATAAAAGAAATATCAAATTGAGCGGAAGTGAGACATGCACACGTGAAATAGACACGCAGACCTTTAGCGGCAATATTGGATGCAAACTTTAGGGAGGTAAGATTCAAGAATCAAGTGAGAGTTGATATTTTTTTACGAGAGAGTTTGAGCCAAAATAAAGATTGTATATGAAGTTTGTGCATTTTAAAGGAATTGGACCATATTTTTTTAGCATACACTCGTGTTTCTCATTGGTGAACCTCATATATCATAAGGCAATGTCTTTTCTCTTCAATTAACTCTTTTTGGTGGAAATAAAGTCAATGTCTTGGCCAATTGCCTCTATGACTTCTTCAAATGATTGTCCTCTATGGCTGTCACTAATCTCACACTTCTTATCTAATGTTCGTATTGAATGATAATTATTCTATCCTATCCATGACCCGAATCCCATCAAGATGCTAACAATTAAAAATCTCTCCACATGAGATATATTGCAATTAAGCACCATGAGCCATTCAAAGAATTATTCACGATCAAAGTCAAAGTACAATTGACTTCTTTATTAGTAAGCCAAACACCTTAATGGTGGATTGTGTTAGATAACTTGAAACTCTTCATGTTTGGAAATTGGATAAAGAAGAGATGCCAAAGAGTTAGAAAATGGAAAAACACAAAAAGTGAAATGTACATGGAACAAAAGAAGAAAATTTTGGACCTTGGTATGTTCTTAAATTGTTAAGTTTGAACTTTGGGATGTAAAATTCGAGATTATTCCCTAGAGAGAGGGAATAAAAACATTATTCTCAATTTGAGAGGTGTGGCATATGAGCACCAGTACTCTAAAATAGGAAAAAAGGTTTTGTTAGCTCAGAAAGGTAATCCGGCAGGCTGAGCGGTCCTCAGCAAAGCTATCAAGACATTTGGCATTTTAACATAATTTCGAACCTCGAATTCTTAAGTATCTGATAGTTGAAATTATGGTCCTTTATAAAAAATTTCTTCTCATCTCATCAAATAGGTAATGGGGCACCATATATCTTTTCCTACTTTTGCTCCATTAATCATGTCAAATTGCCAATCCTAGTCTTATCACATTCAAGTAATAGATAATCCAACTGAAGAAATTTCTCTCTGTTTTTTTTTTTTTAAATTAGTAGGATGAGGAAATATATATTATAGGGACTTTAGTAGTTGATTTTTGGTGAAATTTTATTTTCTACTCCTAAAGTTCTAGAATGAACGGCACTTATTAAAACATCTTTCTCTATGGTTGATGAAGTTCATAACTAAGCACCATCATTTTGTGAGGAATAAAAAAACATGGCACAAGTTCATATGCAATCATGATGACATGAGACTCATTTTATTTTATATTATACAGACAAACAGTCTATTTCCTTCAAGATTCGAAAAGCTCATAAAGTTATTGAGTGCTTTTGTTTTTAAGTTTATTAGTGTACCTAATTTAAAAACCCAATTCACTTCAAAAATATTAACTTTCAATTGGATCCTAATTCTATTTCGAACTTTTCTAATCTTATAAAAAATCATCATTTTTCATTTTCTTATTGAAATTTGGCCCCCCATTAACTCTCCATCCAACGTTCCGTTAAAGTTCAATCTACCAATTTTATATGCACTTCTCTCTCTCAACGCGTCATTGATGATGTCCAATTTCAGCTCAATTAGATACTTTTAATAGAAAAACCTTTGTTCTTTCTATTTCCTTATGTTCTTTCTCTTCTTCTTCCTCCGCCTTTGCCAACTATGGTCTTTTTTTTATTTCCTTGCTCGACCTCCATTAATTCTTCCACCTACTCTATTAGAAAAATTCACTCTCAACTCACAAAGATGTTTCACTTCATGGCCAATCCTGAAGAAGTAAAGACCAAATGAGTACTTAGAACTGAACTTGCGCAAACACATCTCAAAATCTCAACTGCTACCCACGAAGTTACAAAACATGATATAAACTCACAACACATTTTAGAAGATACGATACAATGGATCACTTGCCGACATCACACACTCAACTGTAGAGAATCAAGGACATCAATCTAACATCTGAACTCTTCGAACAAGCTCCAGTGCTATACTGCTGAAGGCTTGCATGTCTTAGCCCAACCTTAAGGAAAGAGAAATACCATCGGCATTTACAACCATGACTCTGGATATTCATACTTTGTACAGACCGCCAAAGATCTTTAATTGAGAAAGCAGTTTCAAGAAAAAAATAAATCTAAAACTGGTGCCAGCCAACTTTGTATCAGCAGAAGAAAAACTACTATAATAAGAGGCAGCATGTGCAGCCCAATCTCAATTTCCGTACCACCCGATGTGATCACCAGGGATAACGTGAAGCAAAGGCAAGTTAGAACCATTGCGCTCAGGGATAGCATAATTGCCCCCTTCAAAGGGAGATCTTTGATGAGGCAAATGATCATCTGGACTGACACCAAGAGTCTGAATGTGTTGCCGCCCAGGAAAAGGATGTACACCAGGCTCGCGCCAAAAGTTGAAGTGTTCTCCTTGATCGCAGATCCACTGGAAGTATTGTTCTCAGATCCCCCGGAAGTATTGTCGGCCTTGTCATGTCCTACAATGGCTGGTGACCGGTTGGAAGGATGTACACCAGGTTCGCGCCATAAGATTGGGGTAGCTTTGGCCACTTGAGTTTCAAGCTCGGCCTCAAGCTCATGGCAATGGCCACTTGAGCTTTGAGCTTGTGGCCGTGGGGGCCCGTGCTTTAAACTCCCCGTCCATAGCCGCTAGATTGAGAGAGGGAGAGCAATGGAGGAATTTGTTGTTTAAGCCTTATTGAGAGGAGGGCGTTGGAGCCCAAATTCAGGGTGCTCTCGAGCTTGGCAAACTCAACAACAAATAGAGGCACAAGGTGGCCGAGGCGGCGTTATATCTCCTACAAAATCGCTGCGAATCCCCCTCAGATCGCCATCTAACCGTAAACGAAGCTCGACCAAGTCTCCAGGCTCCTAAACCTCGGGACCTCGCGCTGAATCGGCCCTCTTATCATCCCGTCCGGCGGCATGCCGTCCCTCCTCGATCTGAAGTGGGCATGAGCCTTGACTCGAGCCTTGCATTTAGTATAAAAGCTAAATTCAAGTGAATTTAACGAGGGGAACGTTTAATAATAAGTGGAGGCTATTATATTCTAAGCTGAGTTTTCTTTATGCATTTGATAATGCACTTTCTCGTAAGTTAGAATTTTTTTCAGGCATTTTTCTTTTCAATATCTTGAAAAAGCAAATATCTATAGTAGTAACCTATTTCACACATTGCCAGATGCAAATGATTCTATGTTCAAGTTGAACTCCCAAATTTTGGTTGCGTCTTACCCAATTTATGCAATTATAGAGTATTTCATGAATCCCGGATTTACTTATCTAAGGTGGGCTTCCTCCTTCCTCCTTACAGTATGAAACATACAAAGGTTGCCAATGTTGGACACGATCCATTTGCATGACATGGGGTAAGACACAGATTACAGCAAGAAACCTCGATCATGACACAATGTGACGTGCATAATTATGTTCAAAATTGAAATTAGCTTACCTAAAACTAAATTAGCTATGTTAATGAATGCCCTTGAACGATCATTAAGCTAATTGACTAGAAATTTTTAATATGTTGATTATATGCATTACTAGAAAAGTTCAAAGATTTGAAAATTAAAAAAAATTATTCATATGATTGCTTGAAATCAATAAAATCTATATATCTATCAAGAGAAAATTTCAAATAAGGGTTTGGCATACCTTCATTTTCTCAAATAAGAACTTAAAGTAGATATTATTTTAAATAAAAGCTCGAAACCTTCATTTTCTCAAATAACAGCCTAACCTCATTGGTTAACTAAATATTTCGGCCAATCAATGACATTTTCATTCAAAAATAATTTTGACTTAAATTTAAGCTGAATTAGAAATTTAAAAAGATAAAAGTTTTTTTTTTTAAAAAGAGAGGCATTGCCCCACCGGCCAAGGTGTTTCTTTTTTTCTTTTAAAATTTTACTTCTTTTTTTCCTTTTCGAGTTATTTTGGGAAAGAAAAAATAGAAAAATAAAAAATAAAGAAAAAAGGAAAAATCAAAATAAAAAGACAATAATTTTGATTTTTCCCAATTTGAATTTTGTTTGAAATGTAATCAAGCCATAAGTCATTCAATCTGCAGTCTAGTCAAATCCTTTCGATGGTTAGCACTTAAAATCACCCTTGTGTCATGCAAGAAGTGCCCAATTGATCGTAACTTTTCTTTGGCATTTGTAATTGTCCATGCTAGAGGATAAAATTATTGATACACGCCTATTTTTATGTAACTTTGTTTTGGAGAGTGCGATTTCCATTTTATCGCCATAAATAATAATGTGAGCCCTAAGATTCATGATATTTCAATTTTTTTTAGAAAAAAAAGAAGGGGGTAATTTATCTGGGGTAATAAATAGATATCTTTATAAATATCTGAATAAGTTTGTCCACGGGGTGTATAACTTCAAATTCCTCCGATCGATGTGTGGCGGTAATGTCTTGATAACCCTTTGATCCGTAACTTTCCTAAAAAAAATCACGGGTCGGGTAAAAATTCCCGTGTCTTGTCTTTGCGCCCAAACCCGGTCTCGTCAAATTAGAAAAAGGAAAAGACCTAAAGCCGGAGATAAGAGAAGAGAAGAGAAAAAGAGAAGAGAAGGCGACTGAGAGTGATCCGACTGTTTCCTTTATTGTTCCGTTCCTGCTTCGATCTTTCTCCCGTTTGGCTCGGTGCGAGAAAACTACAAAAGGGTCTGTGGAAAGTCTCCCGCTTTCTTCGTATCTCGCCCTCACTCTGTGTCTCTCAGAACTGTCTTTAACACCGCGGGCTCTTGTCTGCGGCCCCCGCCTATCCATCCCGTCAGAGGTCGCAGGTATAGAAAATTCTTCACCGCCATTGATTATTTCTGTTTTTTACTTTGGTGGGTTGGAGACGACTGTGGTAATGTGATGAAAACTCAGCTTCCTTTTCGCAATTGCACGACATGGTTGCTCGGACAGAATGGATGGTAGAAAGTGGTCCGTCTTTGATTTTCTGATTGGAGTTTGGAGATTTCATGTCTTTTCGTGATGTTGCCCTTTTTTCCTTATTTTATTCCCTACAAGTGTTGACGCTTTATATGCATATTTTTGGTCAAATTTCCCGTTCATCGTCCTGATCGTGGTGACCAGAGTTGTTCCAACTAGCTTGCTTAGTTAGTGGTAAGTTGCAAGTGTGTTCCATGCATGATCTCCCTCCTACTGGATAATCTGGGCACTCGCAAATTTGTGCTAGTTGGGCCGTGTATGTCTCACTCAGGACAATGACTGGGAACGAAATTGGTCTTCGGATTATGTGAATCCTTTTCTTTCTCATGGCATGCAACTAGTCCTTCTCATGCTCCACTCAAGAAGGCATGGTTTTTGTGTGGCTCTGTTATGATTGAAGTTGCTGCTGAGTCATTCTCGTTTCTTGTCGTAATCTGTTATGATTGATGTTTGCTGCTGAGTCATTCTTGTTTCTAGTAGTTACTTGAGTGGGTCCTTCTGTCTTATTAAGTGAAACCACATCTGCCTCTCGTTTACATTTGTAAGAAAGAAGGAAATTCTTATCGGTAAATATTAAGTTATGAACTGGCAGACATTGGAAATCTTGTACCATGATGTCGAATGGCTAGAGCCTTCCTTTTGATCTTCCAGCTTATGTTTCTTTACCACAGTCAGTTTTGCCATTTTGCATGTGTTGACACTTAAATTTTGATTAATCATTCATAATTTAATGCACAAAAATTTAGGAATTAATTTTAACCCCTAAACAAAACATATTAGGATTAAATTGCATAGCATATAGTTTTAGGAGCATTTATTATTGCATTTACATTGGACATGTGGCGAATGGGCTTCAATTAATGGTTTTGAGCTTTAATTTAACAAGTTGGGCTAAGTTCACGGTGAAAGAGAATTTGGTTAGGCCCATTAAGGAATGACGAGTTGGAATATGAGAATATTTTTTCAATATTCAGGGAAGGTGTCGGATAAAATATTGAAAAAATATTACACATGGGATACAAGAGCTAAATAGGTAACGTGCAAATTTATCAAATTTTCTTAAATAACATGGTTCTCTCACCTATAAAAAAGGGCTACACATTGAAGGGGAACACAAAAAAGAAAAATACAGGAAGAAGAGAGACGGGCATAGAGTACACGAGAGAGAAAGAATTGAGAGAAAAATTAGAGGACATTGAGAGTGTCCTTAGAGGAGCAAGGGTGAGAGATTTTTCTCTCTGACACGTCCACAAGAAGAAAAGCCGAAAGGGAGGAGGACTTCTTCTTGGGTGCACTTTCGACTAAAAAGAGAACGAGCATTCCCATCAAAGTCTTCTACTGACCGAGCCCCCTCACTACATTGACGCCCCTCTACTGTTACTTTTGCTTCACCGCGCGTCGTTGCCGAGCTTCCACTTATGGACGCACGGCCACGTCCGCAAATTTGCTCTCAAGCTAAATCTCTTTCCTGCAGGTTACTCAGCATATTCCCAACAGCCTTGTTGGGGGATAATGCGTTGTTGTCCTTGAAGTTGCAATCAATAAGTCCTATTCGTTCTTGAGCTATCATCAAGCCTCCTTGTTTTATTGTGCCGAATCGTCAACCATGTCTATAGCCACCGTCAAAACGTCACCGTGCGTGGTCTTGCCAAATTTGACGAATTTTGGCAAGCGAGTGTTTGAATAAGGTAATATTCTCACCTCAATCAAGATTCATATATTTTATTTCCTTGTTTGAATAATTGTGTTTTTCACTGAATTCTTGCGTGATATTATCCCATCCGATATTTCCTGAGTAGCCTTTTAAATTAGGGATTATTCCCTAATTTCTTAATGTGATATAATTGTCAATTCGATCTCACACTTGAGATGCGATTCGCGATTGCACAGAAAAATCGTCAATCTGATCTCATGTCTGAGATACGATTCACGATTTCTTTTAAAAAATTGACTAATCCAATCTCATGCCCGAGATATGATTTGTCAATTTACTTCCAAAATTAGATGGAAAAGGATAATATATTGCTTGATTTGTTGCCATGCTTTTCTTGATGCATTTGCTCGAATTGATTTTGCTTATAAAAGAAAACCCAAAAAAAAATATAGTTTAATCGGATGTGATTCTTGTTGTTTTCTTTTAGGATAGTTTGTATGTTTAAATATAGGTTATTTTTAATTTCGAGTTTTGATTATAAAAAATAAAAAAATAAAAAATTACCATGCTCATGTCATGTAGAATTAGGTCATATTCCATGTGTCATCTAGTCATTGCATGTTTAGGGTCATTTGAATGTGTGACATACTAAAATAGTTGCATTAAATATTTTCTAGCATTAGATTAAGTTATTGTTGTGTGACATATAGTTTGCATATTAGGTTGCACATTACATGCTATTATAGTTAAACATTTTGCACACTTTTGCACGTCATCACATGCATTGCACTTAGTTTTTTTAGACCTCATTAAATAATTTAAAAACTTAAAAAAATAGTTGAATGATTGCATGTCATTTAGGATTAGTGATGTGATTTTTAAGCTAACATTACATATGCTTTCGTTGCTTCAAGGTAAGTATCTCTTCCTTATGCTTGCAATTTATTTATTGCTTTGCTTTATTGAGTGTTAGCGCAATCGCATGATCACATTGCATGTTAGGAAGTAAACTAAAATCAATCCAAATTGCCTGCAAATCATTTTCTTAAATAAAAGAGAAAAGGTAGCGAAAGAGCGTTAGATAAATCTGATGTAATCAAGTGTCCGATCCTATTGTCTCTAGTTTGTAGTAATTCTCCTGTTACTACTTGGGTTTCTAATCAACCCACCAAAAATAAATTAGTAGTGACTCCTAAGTAAAACTCATTTGTATGCTAAAAGCTTAAACCCTAAGTCACAAATTGGTATGGGCTTGGGAGAGCTCGAATTAAGTTGCTTAATAATCCATTAGCCAAACCTAGGTGATGCACCCGAGGTGAGGTCGGGACAGCATGAATTAGTTGTCAGTTAGTGATCTGCCGCCTTATCTTTTGGGCGTTTTCACTGTCAGAAATTCGTTCTTTTATTTTGGATTTGTCATTGTGAGAAGAGATCACCCTAGCGAGTACCACTCTCTTTTCCATCTTCTCAGGTTGTCGTGATCTTTCTGGAAGCAACACATGGGGAAAGGGCCTCATCGAGTAAGTGAAGACAATGGGAGGACAGATGGACGTGAAAAAAGACAGAGGTATGATAGTGACATGAAGCAGAACGAGAAAGAGGGAAAGGCGAGAGATGGCTAGAAACAGGGAATATATGACAGAAAGGATTATAGTTGGAGACCAGAACAACCAACATCACAGCAAGGCCCTATGAATATTGATTGTTCGAACTTAGGTCGAAGTGGAGGAGTTTACATTCCGCCTTTTAAGTTGGCCATGATGATGAAAGAGGTCAAAGACAAAAGCAGCATGGAGTATCAAAAGATGACCTGGGATGCATTGGAGAAGAGTATAACTAGTTTGGTCAATAAGGTCAATGCAACGAACCTAAAGCATATTATTCCTGAACTTTTTGCTGAGAATCTCATCCATGGAAGAGGCATTTTTTGTCGTTCTTGTATGAAGTCACAAATGGCTTCTCCAGGGTTCACCGATGTATTTGCCGCATTGGTTTCTGTCCTCAATACAAAGTTTCCTGAGGTTGGTAACCTTCTACTGAGAAGGATTCTCTTGCAACTCAAGAGAGCTTACAAGCAGAACGACAAGGTATGACCACATGCTTCTGGGTTCAGATTTCTTAGTTCACGAGCATCCCTTTGGTTTTTCATACTTCTGATTTTAACTTTGTTTGGTTGTATTCTGAACAGCCTCCATTATTTGCTGCTGCTAATTCTTGGCACATCTTGTCAACCAGCAAGTGGCTCACGAGATCATTGCTTTGGAGTTGCTCACTATTCTGCTGGAAGATCCTACCGACAACAGTGTCGAGGTTGCTGTTGGTTTTGTGACTGAGTGTGGTTCCATATTGCACGACCTATCCCCTAAAGGTCTACATGGTAGGTATTTATGTGGCAAAGTTTATATGTTATCCAGCTTGTTGTTCTTCTGTTTTTCTTGTGTGCATGTATCATCATTGTAGTAGGAGTCTCCTCTATTGTCTTTGTACTCAGTTTTTTTTTATTGGGTTAGTTCATAGCTTCAATTTGTTTTTACCCTTCAAATTGTTAGGCAATCTGTTGGTGAGTTCTCTTTGCTGGTTGCATATGAATTTATTGGATCAGACTTGGAGATCATAAAAGGAGATGGAAGTGTTTACTTAGGATTAAGCTTGCATCATCTATCGAATGAAGTGTTGCCATGGTATATCCTAAGGCTTTGTATAGATTGTCGTATCAACCAAACTAGTTAAGAAGATTATTTTTACTATTTAGTGTGCATGACCAGGAAATGATGCTGGAAATCCTTGCTTTTATGTTTTCCTTGAGAATATCTTGTGTTGTGGCCTGTTAATTCTGATAAATTCTTCAGGTATCTTTGAATGGTTTCGTGGAATTCTTCATCAAGGTGAAATAGACAAGCGAGTTCAGTTTCTGATTGAGGGCCTCTTTGCCATAAGAAAAGCTAAGTTTCAGGTTAGTACTTCCAATCTCCCTCAATAGGGTGAGAAAGTACTGTTTTTTGGGTATGGAGAGGCTGCTCGAGCATGCATGTTAAGCTTTCTTACTATCATAACTTAATTTTCCTTGTGTACATGCGGTCTGCGGTTGGTCCAGAATTGGACCTTGTGGTGCAAGAAGATCAAATAACCCACAAGATATCGCTCCAGGACAACATCAATCCAGAAATTACTCTTGGTATCTGTTTGCCTATCTAGTTACATGAAGCTACTTATTATCTCTAATCACATATCCCAGTATCTGATTTTTGTTTTTGCAATACTTTTTTTCTAGACCAGACATATTCAAGCCTGATCTGCAGTTCGTGGAGAACGAGAAACGTTATGAAGAACTGAGGAAAACCATTCTTGGTGATGAGTTTGAGGAGAAAATTTTTTTTGAAGAAGGCTCAGAAGACGGATCTGTTGAGGAATCTGATGAAGAAGAGGATGAACCGATGAAAATTCAAGATGAGACAGAGACGAATCTTGTTAATCTCTGGAGAAAGATATATCTAACGGTTATGTCCAGTGTTGATTTTGAGGAAGCAGGGCATAAACTATTAAAAATTAAACTGGGAGCTGGACAAGAGGTAAGACAACATTTCATTTGTTGCAGCCAAATGAAACCCTATCTTATTTCTTAACCTTGATTTTTAATAAGGTTGATTACTCATGTCCAGTAAATATGGATGATTTTTGTCCCTAACCAGTGGTGAAGTTAGATGAATACAATTTCTTTTACATTCCTTTTAAGCCTGAACTTTTGGAGCTGATTCCATTGCATGTTATAATTTTTCTGTAAATGAGGATAGACCCGTGTGGCTTTTGTGTATTGCACCTACTCTGAAACCATGGCAATTGTAAATCTCTATATTTAATTTTTTTGCACGGATGCAAAAAGGTGGTTTTGCTTTTCCCAATTTTTCTCTGTATTTTGTATGTTCTCAGTACTAAAATAACTGATCAATTTTGTATTTACATGTATGGTTAGTGGAAGACTTTCATGTGTTACATTTGCCACACAAGTTTTTAGTAGATATGGAGTAGATGAAAAGTGGAGATCTTGTTGATTCTTTTGGTTTTTCATCTCCTTCAGCTGATAAGGCATATGGCAGCTTAGACTGGATAGCTTGAAAGTAGAATCCTTCTATTTAGAAGCATTTAATGTTTCCCTGTTTCTGCAATTAGTATGGTAGACGGTGCATAATGCTACATTAGTAAAGCATTGCTTGGTTGTGTGACTAAGTGTCTTGGGTTGAGTTTCCACCGAGAGTGGGAATTTCTAAAATTGACTTGTTCATGGTCTAACAGGGGTGAGAGCTTTCAAAGGGGATGCTAAGCTTATTCTAGCTAGATGGTGGATTCGGTTAAAATCTTTGATTGCAACTTTCATCTATGACACTAATTGTAATGATTTATGTGTTGCTTGTAGTTTTTCATGCTAGTTTGTTAGATAAGTTAATAATATTATGATTCTTTTCAACATTTTCCTGTCTTACTTTATGTGTTTTTGCCTCCTTTACATCTTGGAATGCTTTTAGAATTCTTATTCTAGTCCATCAGCTGCTTCATTTGCTGTCCTTGGAACTAGCTATCTTCTTTACTTACTATCTTTTTCTCTTGGGGCTCTTTTTCTCTTGGGGCTGTGCAGATAGAGTTATGTATTATGGTGTTGGAGTGTTGCAGTCAAGAGAGAACTTACCTCCGCTACTATGGTCTGCTAGGGCAACGGTTTTGCATGATCAACAGAGTCTACCAAGAGAACTTTGAGAAATGCTTCGTTCAGCAGTACTCAATGATTCACCTTCTAGAAACAAACAAACTAAGAAATGCGGCAAAGTTTTTTGCGCATTTACTTGGCACGGATGCTCTACCATGGCACATCTTGGCATACATACGTTTGACTGAGGAGGACACCACTTCATCATCACGGATATTCATCAAAATCCTCTTTCAGGTGAGTGAAAACCCAACTGATAAAATTTCAAACTTGGTTTCTTTAACTTAATTACAATGGTAGAAACAACTTGTGAATACTCTAAAGAATATTTGTTATTTACTTACTTTGGTGGTAAGAAATTGCTGATGGTCAGGTCTACTCTCTTTGATGTTGGCAAAATATGTATATGGCCTGTGAAATAAGTTTGTGTGGCACGTTTCCTTTTAGTATCCAAGAATATTTATGCTGGTTGGAACATATGCAATCCTGATTGCAGTTTTTATCTAAGTTTAGATAGATACACCACAAAGATAGTTATGTTTTCTGATACTCCTTTTAGTATTTGCTTTATTCAATGACAAATGTTAGTACTCATTATAATCTCAAATTACATATTTCTGAGTGTTAACTTAATTATCATTCACTGAGACAGGCTTTCATTTACATTACTTTCCCTCTTGTAGGAACTGTCAGAGCTTCTGGGGATCCATTTGCTTAATGAACACCTGAGTGATCCAATGATGCAGGACTCTTTTGAGTCAATTTTCCCAAAAGACAATCCAAAGAACACAAGGTTCTCCATCAACTTCTTCACATCCATTGGACTTGGCGGCATAACTGAGAAGTTGCGTGAGTATCTAAAGAGCATGCTGCGTGCCATCATGCAACAGCAGCAGCAAGCGTCGTCAAACTCAGATGATGACCTTGGAAGTTTGAGCTCTTCTTCTTCTGAATCATCTGGAAGTGATAGGGGTAGAAAATGCAGAAGATAGATGACATATTAGGGGAGACATTTGTTTTGCTTGGGCTACTGGTGTAAATAGATTATTGTGATCTTGTCATACTTCAATTTCCTTTACCCTTGTTAACTACTCTAGAGGCTCAGGTTGATCTTAATGAGCAAAGGCAATTTCTTCTTTTAAATATTGGCAATGAAGACATATGGTGGCAGAATAGAGGGATATGATATGCTCAAAGCTGTGTCTAGTGCTGTGATTGTATCTAAAAACTCCGTCTGGTGCTGTGCCTAGACGTGGGCATCTCACTTAGGTGGGCACTTGCCAAATTGCAAATTATCTGATTTCCATTTTTTTGTTGGAGGATGATAATGTGTCCTCAGATGACTTTGTTGAACATGATATTGTCTAAAAGTGAAGACCTGCCCTCTTTTGTTGATGGTCCAACCTACAATTTTCCTTCTCGTGATTGGGATGGGAAATGTATGCTTTCCATTCTCGTCCAATATTCTTTTTACTACGATGCCAAATAACCGGGTATTTACTACTGTGAAGTTTGCAGAAGAAGAAAGAACTGTGAAGCTGAAAATGTTTATTTGGGCAACCTTGTTCTGGGATCAATAAGTGCCTGACTTTCATCTGAGAGCACAACTGGACCCATCCCAGGTCTTGTGTAGATGAAATAACCAACTTTACCTCTATTCTTCTATACGGGTATCTTGTCCTGACTTAGTCTCTGGATGAGGTGGCAAAGCTTCCACATCATTCCGACATCTTTCAGCGTTGACTTGTCACCAAGAACATCGATGCAGATAGAGAAAATCTGCGTGATCAATAATCAATTCCCAAACTTCTCTGGATCTTACAGAGAGAACAATGACGTGATGACTCTGTAGAAGACTAGAATGTACTTGTTCATATCGCTATCTGAGTTGAGAGGGAAGTAGTACAGCAGTCCTTAGGCATCAGCGAAGCTGCCTCTCTGTTGCGTACAATAAGAACCGCATTTGGTCCTCCATCGAAAGTGTATGCAACCTGTCATATCTGAGAGTGTCCGCCACATTCTCACCAGTTAAAAGGCATTTGAACTGCTATGTTGAGGAGCAAATTCAAAACGCTGCGCATACCTGTTTTGTCCAAACCTCTACTGTACGATGAATCTTATCCTAAGTCAACCCAATTAATGCGGAAGCTAGAACTCTTGCTTTCTTTGTATTACCATTGCCATCTGTATTGGAGGCAACCGGATGAAATTGAAAAAGAGAGAAGAAAATTAGGAATTACCTGATAATGATGAATTGTTTGTCAAATCTAAGTATGCCATTTCAAAAATAAAGATGGCATTTGTGACATCCTGAATTTCGACCCATTTCAAGATATGTGAAATGATTATTTTATCAATGCACTGTTAGTTACGTGTACTCTGAGTTGGCCCCTCACGAGTTAACTAACTGCTCGGTAAGGCAATTGAGGATTGATACGCGTACGACTAGTGAATTTAATCAGGGATAGGCCGCTCGACCATAAGGATCAGAGAGGAATAATACTACACTGTTGCAGGCCAGTTAGCGAATGGAGATAAATCGATTCGGCAAAAATACGAGGTTGGATTGCGGGTGATTCCGCACGACTTCGATATTAATTGCGAACGACGTTAAATCGATTTCCTTTTTGGCCATGTACTCAGTGTGAGCAATTAACCTCTCGTGATTACATGACAACCAAGGATCGCCCTGATTCGAATGCACGATCGTGGATTGAAAAGCTATCAACCACGGGTCAAACGCGTGAGAGCCCCTAAACGCCGCCCGAAAGTTAGGTCGTACTAAAGTCGCGATTGATCGATATTAACCACGAATTTCAATCCGGTATCGAGTATCGATTTTTTAAGGATGTCGAGACTAAATATTGGACATTGTCTCATTGATTCTAGGATTTATTGGTGAGCCCGAATTATTGGAAAAAGATTTAACGTGCCGAGTTTTGGAGCCAAATATTTGGGAAATTGTGCTTCAGGGGTAAAAAGACCAAAATACCCCTCTCTAGATATTTGTTTAGATTTTTATCTTGTTTTGTCTTGTTCTCCTTTCTTGTCTTTTTCTCCTTTTCTTTCTCCCCACGTTGGCTCCTCTCCTTCGTCCGCACGTTTCCCTTTCTCTCTCTCCCTTTTTCTTTCTCTTCTCCCTCACGTTTCTTCCCTTGGTCGACAGCCACTTACCCATCTCTTTCCCAACTTTGACTTGTCAACTCTCTTTTTCTCTCTCCCCCATCCACTTGCTGACAACCCCACGTATCTCTCTCTCTCTCTCTCTCTCTCTCTTGGGCAGCACGTTCGACACCCTCCCCCTTCCCAGCAGCTTCTTCCTTTGTTTCTTCTTCTCCTCCTCCTTCGGCCAACGCTGGTGGCTGCTGCTGCTGCTGTGTTTTCTTGCTGCTGCCACCCATAACCACCGCAGCACCGCCGTCCAGCCAACTCGCCGCCGGTCCGCTGGTCTCGTCGCCCGCCGGCCCCGCGAGCTAGCTGCACCGTTCTTCCTCCTCCTCTGTCCGAGTTTGCTGCTGTCTGCTGCTGTTCCTGCTGTTTCTGCTTGCCGTTTGGTGCTGTCTGCTGCTGTTTCTTGCTGTTTCTGCTGCTGGAAGTTGCTGCCGTTGCTGCTGGTTGCTGCTGGCCGCTGTCCGGGACATCGCCAGCAGCTGTCCAGCATCGCCAGCCGCTGTTCGGCTGCTGTTCAGCACAGAACAGCTTCATCGGAAGCTGTTTTGTTGGAAAACGACCGCCGGTTGTCGCCCGTCGTTGTCCCCGAGCGAGCCGCTCGTTGTCCTCGCCGCCGCCGTTGCGCTCGTGTCGTCGGATTAGCTAAACCCGTGAGTTGATTTTCTAAACCTTGCTTAGGATGCTAAACTCCCTTAGGATGGTTAGTTTAATATTAAGCATGATTAGTGCTTTTGATTGATGGATGATTAGTGTTTTATTATTATTTGATTAAGCATGTTTAGCGTTAATCGTGGTTAGAATAAGTTAATTGCGGTTAGAGTAACTATAGTTGGTTAATCGCGGTTAGATTAAAGTAATCTTGGTTGGGTTAATTAACCATAGTTGGGTTAGACCGGTAACCATGATTAGTATTAATAAATATTATTATTATTTTTGGAATAAAATAATAATTATTTATTAAATTCGGAATTATTATTTAATATTTTCGGAATTAATTAATTTGTCATTAATTTCGAAATTGGTGGTTATTATTTTCGGGTAATAATTAATTAATTTTTTTTGGAGAATAATTAATTAATTAGTGGTGGATGATTAATTATTCTTGGATGTTGAATATTGATTGTTGGATAATATTATTCTTGGGTGTTGAATATTTATTGTTGAATAATTATTAATGAAATATTTTTGGAGTAAAGTATTATTTTTGGAAAGTACATTATTTATTAATTGTGCTAGTATCGATTAATTTCGATGGATTATTGTTTGTACTTTCCTCACGTGGATTATATATCGGTGGATTACTAGTTGTACTTTCCTCATGTGAATTATATGTTGAATACATGTATATATGCTGCCTTTGATGACATTGTTTAATATATACTCGGTGGAGTAAATTCACGGATTGCGATTGTGAATTAGGGTTGAGTATATTCAGCATATTCGTGTGACTACGTGTGAAAGGCATTTGTATTCGTGTGACCACGTGTGAAATATTATCGCATTACATGTAGAGTTTGCGATGAATTAATGTGTACAAGCATGAATCATGTCTGCATTGGCTGCATTATAAGATAATGAAATGAGCATGATTAATTGATGTGCTTGCGTGGTCACGTAAGAGCCCGTCACCCAGTGGGGGATCTGTGGTGGACGAAGTCCGTATTATCGGAATGCCCGGGCGCCGGATGTGGGTCGCGGTAGAGGCCGGACCTATGCTCTTTCGGGAATGCCGTCTGGGCGCCAGACGTTGCCGTGCCCAATGTAGTGGGACGATGCCCGGTCATGCCGGTAGCTACCAACTTGTGTGTTGGAAGGAAATTCCCCCACGGTGTTAATAAATGGAACACGAGCAAGTGCATGGTGCATGAGACAATTTGAAAGGTGTTCTGATTGTTTGTTA